>JAHDVE020011623.1:41736-57006 GCA_022606495.2 Halesus radiatus | reverse complement strand
AAAAAAAACGTCAAATGAAGATAAAAGTCTAATGAAAAAAACAGGTCGAGGGTGAAGCCGGAGCCGTCTCGTACAAAAAATTCACAAACCCTTCTTGTGAATTAAAGGGGTCAAAACCACAAACCACGAATACACATTGGTGCCGTTAGGTTCTTAGAAGAACCTGAGTACTTAATTTATCTAAAATTATAGACGAATCAACAAAAATAACATAAGAGAAATAGACAAACCGACAAAAATTAAACAATTCGACAAAAATAATATACATTAAATACACAAACCTACAAAAATAATATACAAAAAATACGCAAACCGACAAAAATTACACAATTAAACAAAAATAAAATACAAAAATTACACAAACCTACAAAAACAACACAAAAAACCGACAAAAAATACATAATTCGACAAGAATAAAATACAAAAATTACACAAACCTACAAAAACATACAAAAAACCGACAAACCGACAAAAAATACACAATTCGACAAAAATACATAAACCTACAAAAACAACATACAAAAAAACAGAAACCGACGAAAACTACACAATTAAACAAAAAAAACATATAAAAAAATAGACAAACCGACAAAAATAAAATACAAATTACACAAACCATCAAAAATAACATACAAAAAATTCACAATTCGACAAAAATAAAGTACAAAAATTGTACAAACCTACAAAAATAACATAAATAAAAACACAAACCTACAAAAATAACATAAATAAAAACACAAACCGACAAAAAATACACAATTAAACAAAAATAAAATATACTAAAATTACACAAACCTACAAAAACATCATACAAAAAAACACAAACCGACAAAAAATACACAATTCGACAAAAATAAAATAGAAAAATTACACAAACCTTCAAAAATTACACTATTAAAAAAAAAAAAAATACAAAAATTACACAAACCTACAAAAATAATATACAAAAAAATCACAAACCACAAAAAATGCAAACTTACAAAAATAACATAAAAAAACACAAACCGACTAAAACAACATACGAAAATCGGATAACCGACATAAATTACACAATTAAACAAAAATAACATTAAAAAATTACACAATACGACAATAATAACATGGAAAAAATTATAAGTAAAATGAAAAAAAAACGTCAAATGAAGATAAAAGTCTAATGAAAAAAACAGGTCGAGGGTGAAGCCGGAGCCGTCCCGTACAAAAAATTCACAAACCCTTCCTGTGAATTAAAGGGGTCAAAACCACAAACCACGAATACACATTGGTGCCGTTAGGTTCTTAGAAGAACCTGAGTACCGGAGGTACTCAGGTTCATCTAAGGGTTTAGAGTGGGTAAATTAATTAATTTATCTAAAATAATAGACGAATCAACAAAAATAACATAAGAGAAATAGACAAACCGACAAAAATTAAACAATTCGACAAAAATAATATACATTAAATACACAAACCTACAAAAATAATATACAAAAAATACGCAAACCGACAAAAATTACACAATTAAACAAAAATAAAATACAAAAATTACACAAACCTACAAAAATAACATACAAAAAAACACAAACCGACAAAAAATACACAATTCGACAAAAATAAAATACAAAAAATAGACAAACTGACAAAAATTACACAATTAAACCAAAATGAAATACAAATATTACACAAACCTACAAAAACAACATACAAAAAAACCGACAAACGTAGATCAGGCTATTACTACTGTTATTAAAAAAAAGTAGTATCTACAAATTAAAAACCTTTCCCTTTGTACTTCTCTGTGTCATGCACTTTCACATCATTATACATTCATATCATGCACTTACACATTATTATACCTTCATATATATTATAAATATGTAACATTTATATACCAACAATGCATCATGTTATTTTTTTCTTAAGTTCTGTACACATAATCATTTTAATGTTAAAATATGTAAAAGCCCTTTGGGGCGTTAATGATTTAATAAATAAAAAAATACTCAATTTTCAGACGAAAACAAGCATTTGCAAACACTGTACGCCGCTGTGCGTAGATGAGTTTTGCAGTAGTATAGGTAAACGATGTTAGTAACAATGGCAACACTCGCTGTGCACAATATTTCATACTAATAATGGTTCATCTGCTAGAGATGGTCGATATACCCAGGTAATATTTCTCCGAGGAACCGGTTTCTTTTGGAATATTTATCACAAATTAAAATATATTTAAAAAAAATTCTAAAAACGAGAATGACAGTAATATTTATCAACCATCTATACTATCTGCCTTGTTCATATTATGTCCAGCTTACAATTTCACCATAACTGCGAAATTGCTAAATTAAACTGGAGAAAGCTGTGAAATTCATCATACATAAAAATAAAACATAGATTTTTATCCTAGATTGTTTTTAAGGTATTTTGTTATAATCAATAATAAACATGTATTATTTAAGGAGCATCTTTCGAGTAAATAAATATTTCACTTTGCAAAAAAAAATATCATTGGAATTACGATAATAAGCCTAAAATTACATGACGAATATTACATTCATTTACAAAAAATAAATTCACTTGCTTAAAAATAATGTACAGTCTGGTAATAATATGTATAAGAATTAATTTATCAATGATAACTATCTTTTCTATAATAAGTCCGTCGAAGTCTGCAATTCCTCTTCAAATACATTACGATCAAAGCCACAAAGGCCACGGCGAATACGATGTAAAGTCGAATGACGGTGCTCTCCTTGGGCATGAAACATTTGCTTAATTTATATTTATCCGGAGTAAAGACCCCCTGAAAGAAAAGGAAAAAAATACTGAATTATAAACAGTAAATATTTTGGTAAGCAAATAATAAAATCAGATTACTAATCCGGCGGCGTATATCTAAAAAAAAATATTTTGTATATTGTAGGTCATGGAAAAATATCCACATTTCCTGAGAGGCAGTTAATTAACCTAGTAAGTCTTCCCAGAGGCATCACCATGGGTAAGTTAGTTCTGCACCTGGGAAGAAACAGAAGCCTATGTTGGCGGCCTCGCATGAAATTATCAGGGACATAAAATTCTATTTCAGCCAGGATGTCAGGTATTGCTAATACACCGTTCAATAGTTTATTAGCCATAAGTAGTAATGCTATATCTCTCCTACCGTTCAATAATTTATGAGCCATAAGTAGTAATGCTATATCTCTCCTAGAACTTAGGCTGCAAATACCCAGCATTCCCGAGATAAAAAAAAAACCGAACTCTCTCATGTAGAGGAATCGTGAGAATTTCTTTTGGATTTTCTCGACCCTTGGTACATAAACGGTGTCCTCTGGCCCCCATACCTGAGATCCACTCTCGAGAATGCTACGCACTAAACTGAAGTAAAGCAGCCTTATAACTGCAAGGTTTGTTAACTCCTTTGAACTGTGTATGACAAAACCCAACATTTTTGTGGCTGATTTGCAGATCCTTTCGATGTGAGCATGAAATGTTAAACGAGCGTCAAACACAGTTCCCAAGTCCTTACAAGTCGTATCTTTCATTTTGTAATTAAAGTATAGAGTCTTGTGTGCCCTTGTAAAGCACATAACTGGATACTTTTTAACGTTAAAATCGAGTTTATTAGCAATACTCCATTCAATTATTCCATTAATATCTTCTTGAAGTTGCCTACAGTCTTCTAACGTACTTATTCGCACGAAGAGCTTAATGTCGTCGGCGAAAAGTAAAAGACGGACGAATTTTATATTTTTTCTAATGCTATTTATAAAAATTAAAAATAATAGTGGTCCAGTAAGAGCAAACATAGTATATTAAATACACATTGTGACTTGGGTTTAAAAATAAAAGTCTCACTCACCAGTCTAGGGCACTCGGCACTTCCCGGCTTGTTCACCAGGTACTCTGTTGACTCCCGTGACAGACAGTCCCATCGCTCGCGGAACTTCACGCTCCTCTCGGCCAACGGGACAGCATCTGATTCCGTGCAGACCTCATCGGATATCCTGTACATCGGGAAGTGCTGTAAAGAAAAGATAGAAAAAAATAAGAAATCATGCAGCTGATCAGGGTATGCCTCATGAAGAATTTTTTTTTTTATTTATTTTATTTTGCAAACACAGTTATAAAGACCAATACAATGCAAAAGCGATAAAAAATTACAGAAATATAGTTAGCACAATTATATAACACAGGTAAAGAAGAGGTAAAACCAAAATAGCTGCAAAGAGTTATAAGTAGGAACATAATGTTATAACATAATAAGTTCGTGCTTAAAATTATTGTAGGTCATGTGAAAAATATCCACATTTCCTGAGAGGCAGTTAATTAATCTAGTAAGTCTTCCCAGAGGCATCACCATGGGTAAGTTAGTTCTGCACCTGGGAAGAAACAGAAGCCTATGTTGGCGGCCTCGCGTGAAATTATCAGGGACATAAAATTCTATTTCAGCCAGGATGTCAGGTATTGCTAATACACCGTTCAATAGTTTATGAGCCATAAGTAGTAATGCTATATCTCTCCTAGAACTTAGGCTGCAAATACCCAGCATTCCCGAGATAAAATAAAACCCAACTCTCTCATGTAGAGGAATCGTAAGAATTTCTTTTGGATTTTCTCGACCCTTAGTACATAAACGGTGTCCTCTGGCCCCCATACCTGAGATCCACTCTCGAGAATGCTACGCACTAAACTGAAGTAAAGCAGCCTTATAACTGCAAGGTTTGTTAACTCCTTTGAACTGTGTATGACAAAACCCAACATTTTTGTGGCTGATTTGCAGATCTTTTCGATGTGAGCATGAAATGTTAAACGAGCGTCAAACACAGTTCCCAAGTCCTTACAAGTCGTCATGTGCTTCAGAGACGTATCTTTCATTTTGTAATTAAAGTATACAGTCTTGTGTGACCTTGTAAAGCACATAACTGGACACTTTTTAACGTTAAAATCGAGTTTATTAGCAATACTCCATTCAATTATTCCATTAATATCTTCTTGAAGTTGCCTACAGTCTTCTAACGTACTTATTCGCACGAAGAGCTTAATGTCGTCGGCGAAAAGTAAAAGACGGACGAATTTTATATTTTTTCTAATGCTATTTATAAAAATTAAAAATAATAGTGGTCCAGTAAGAGCAAACATAGTATATTAAATACACATTGTGACTTGGGTTTAAAAATAAAAGTCTCACTAACCAGTCTAGGGCACTCGGCACTTCCCGGCTTGTTCACCAGGTACTCTGTTGACTCCCGTGACAGACAGTCCCATCGCTCGCGGAACTTCACGCTCCTCTCGGCCAACGGGACAGCATCTGATTCCGTGCAGAGCTCATCGGATATCCTGTACATCGGAAAGTACTGGAATGAAAAGATAGAAAAAATAAGAAATCATGCAGCTGATCAGGGTATGCCTCATGAAGAATTTTTTTTATTTTTTTTTTATTTATTTTATTTTGCAAACACAGTTATAAAGACCACAATGCAAAAGCGATAAAAAGTTACAGAAATATAGTTAGCACAATTATATAACACAGGTAAAGAAGAGGTAAAACCAAAATAGCTGCAAAGAGTTATAAGTAGGAACATAATGTTATAACATAATAAGTTCGTGCTTAAAATTATTGTAGGTCATGTGAAAAATATCCACATTTCCTGAGAGGCAGTTAATTAATCTAGTAAGTCTTCCCAGAGGCATCACCATGGGTAAGTTAGTTCTGCACCTGGGAAGAAACAGAAGTCTATGTTGGCGGCCTCGCGTGAAATTATCAGGGACATAAAATTCTATTTCAGCCAGGATGTCAGGTATTGCTAATACACAGTTCAATAGTTTATGAGCCATAAGTAGTAATGCTATATCTCTCCTAGAACTTAGGCTGCAAATACACAGCATTCCCGAGATAAAATAAAACCCAACTCTCTCATGTAGAGGAATCGTAAGAATTTCTTTTGGATTTTCTCGACCCTTGGTACATAAACGGTGTCCTCTGGCCCCCATACCTGAGATCCACTCTCGAGAATGCTACGCACTAAACTGAAGTAAAGCAGCCTTATAACTGCAAGGTTTGTTAACTCCTTTGAACTGTGTATGACAAAACCCAACATTTTTGTGGCTGATTTGCAGATCCTTTCGATGTGAGCATGAAATGTTAAACGAGCATCAAACACAGTTCCCAAGTCCTTACAAGTCGTATCTTTCATTTTGTAATTAAAGTATAGAGTCTTGTGTGACCTTGTAAAGCACATAACTGGATACTTTTTAACGTTAAAATCGAGTTTATTAGCAATACTCCATTCAATTATTCCATTAATATCTTCTTGAAGTTGCCTACAGTCTTCTAACGTACTTATTCGCACGAAGAGCTTAATGTCGTCGGCGAAAAGTAAAAGACGGACGAATTTTATATTTTTTCTAATGCTATTTATAAAAATTAAAAATAATAGTGGTCCAGTAAGAGCAAACATAGTATATTAAATACACATTGTGACTTGGGTTTAAAAATAAAAGTGTCACTCACCAGTCTAGGGCACTCGGCACTTCCCAGCTTGTTCACCAGGTACTCTGTTGACTCCCGTGACAGACAGTCCCATCGCTCGCGGAACTTCACGCTCCTCTCGGCCAACGGGACAGCATCTGATTCCGTGCAGACCTCATCGGATATCCTGTACATCGGGAAGTGCTGTAAAGAAAAGATAGAAAAAAATAAGAAATCATGCAGCTGATCAGGGTATGCCTCATGAAGAATTTTTTATTATTTTTTTTTTATTTATTTTATTTTGCAAACACAGTTATAAAGACCACAATGCAAAAGCGATAAAAAGTTACAGAAATATAGTTAGCACAATTATATAACACAGGTAAAGAAGAGGTAAAACCAAAATAGCTGCAAAGAGTTATAAGTAGGAACATAATGTTATAACATAATAAGTTCGTGCTTAAAATTATTGTAGGTCATGTGAAAAATATCCACATTTCCTGCGAGGCAGTTAATTAATCTAGTAAGTCTTCCCAGAGGCATCACCATGGGTAAGTTAGTTCTGTACCTGGGAAGAAACAGAAGCCTATGTTGGCGGCCTCGCGTGAAATTATCAGGGACATAAAATTCTATTTCAGCCAGGATGTCAGGTATTGCTAGTACACCGTTCAATAGTTTATGAGCCATAAGTAGTAATGCTATATCTCTCCTAGAACTTAGGCTGCAAATACCCAGCATTCCCGAGATAAAAAAAAAACCGAACTCTCTCATGTAGAGGAATCGTGAGAATTTCTTTTGGATTTTCTCGACCCTTGGTACATAAACGGTGTCCTCTGGCCCCCATACCTGAGATCCACTCTCGAGAATGCTAGGCACTAAACTGAAGTAAACCAGCCTTATAACTGCAAGGTTTGTTAACTCCTTTGAACTGTGTATGACAAAACCCAACATTTTTGTGGCTGATTTGCAGATCTTTTCGATGTGAGCATGAAATGTTAAACGAGCGTCAAACACAGTTCCCAAGTCCTTACAAGTCGTCATGTGCTTCAGAGACGTATCTTTCATTTTGTAATTAAAGTATACAGTCTTGTGTGACCTTGTAAAGCACATAACTGGACACTTTTTAACGTTAAAATCGAGTTTATTAGCAATACTCCATTCAATAATTCCATTAATATCTTCTTGAAGTTGCCTACAGTCTTCTAACGTACTTATTCGCACGAAGAGCTTAATGTCGTCGGCGAAAAGTAAAAGACGGACGAATTTTATATTTTTTCTAATGCTATTTATAAAAATTAAAAATAATAGTGGTCCAGTAAGAGCAAACATAGTATATTAAATACACATTGTGACTTGGGTTTAAAAATAAAAGTCTCACTAACCAGTCTAGGGCACTCGGCACTTCCCGGCTTGTTCACCAGGTACTCTGTTGACTCCCGTGACAGACAGTCCCATCGCTCGCGGAACTTCACGCTCCTCTCGGCACGAGGACTAAAATATATGCTTAATTCATCAACGAACTTATCATCCGTACGTAAATCTAACTAAAGGATGCTACATGATTATTTATTTACGTGAACACAGCCGTGTTTTATCACAACATCGTCAAAGTTCACCACTACCGTCCAACGATAAAATCGACACTGACGTTTGAATTCATAGATATCCTAGTCTTTTGATTTATTCCAGAGAATAGTCATAGAGAAAAACAATATTCAGATTACAGAAAGTAGTGATGTCGCGTGCAAGATTTTCTTTTCGAAATAAACGATTATCGAAACAATGAAATCCTTCGATTCTAAAAAAAGTAAATTTTGTCAATTTTGTTAAGGCGCTTGCGAAAATTTTTTTTGAAAAATAACTCAAAAATATTTTCCATCGTCCACTGAATGCAAAAACATTGTCTATGTATGGACACCCCCAAATGTAACGTTGTTTTTGTGTAATTTTTTTAAAAAAACAAGAGTAGGAGATCCGGCTTTAAGTTTTTTTGTTACAAAACATTCACCGAAATAGATCGTAATTACATGTGAAAGTTTTGGAATCGAAAGACTCGGTCCATCACTAGTAGATCCATCACCATAGAAAATATTGTTGTTGAAAAACATTGACATTTGACTTTGACGTTTGTTATCAATGCTTTTTATTGCTAATCGCCATAAACATGGAATTATAATCAAAATATTTGTATGTTATTAAAAACTTTAAATTTATGAATAATTGTTCAATGATACTGAATTGATTTTCAAATAGTGTTTCTATTTCCGATGTACATTTAAAATAATCTATTTATTAATAAAGTAAATGTTGCGAAAACTTTATAATCGGCTTAATTTGTTCATTTTTTTTATGTGCCCTTCGAAACACTCTATATACAGTTATTTGGTTAAATAAAGTGATGTCAGTGCACTGGAGTTCGGAATCCTCAAAATGTGAATTCAGGGAGCTCCAGACCATGGCCATGTCCATAGACTGGTCTGGAAATAATGTCCTACTGGCTGGAAAACGAAGTCTTGCTATTAAACAGCTCAGTCACGAAGGAGACATCAGTAACACCATCAATAAGATCACCAGGCAGAGTAAATACGATGTTGCAGGTGCAGAATGGTGCCAAACACAATAGGAACAGAGATTATGTGCTATATCCGTAAGAAACCTGACAGTTTTGTGAAGTACCAATTAAAACGTCAATCGCTAATGGTTTGAGCTCTATGTAGTGGAGGGAAAGGAAGTAACTTCTATCACAGAAGAACTGTCGAAAGCTATAACAATTGAGACAGTTCTACCCATATGTTAGATCTGTTTTGAAGACATTTTTAACTGTCATTTGGTTATACTGACTGACAAACAAAAGATTTGTCTTCTATAAGTTGTTAACTGTCTTTAGGTGCACTTTTTCATTATTCGTTTAATAGTTAAATTTATTTTTTAATTTTGTGTGTTCGTAAACTACCATTTTCACAAATTCGTGATTTCCTTTCTCAGAGCAATCAAAGGGTAGACATATATCACTGGAGGAACGGTGATCTCACGGGAATCCACTCTCTGCGAGGGCATACCCGCATAGTGAGTGATACCCACTGGCACAGAGAAGATCACAATCTGCTGGCCACTTGCTCCATAGACACTTTCACCCATCTCTGAGACTTAAGGGATACAAGGAAACCAGTTCTTTCACTCTCTGCTGATGGTTAGTTTATTTATTCATTTTATTTTCCCTGGTTCTAAACTAGCCTGTGTATCTATCTCTAATCTACCTTAACATTCAAATGTCTCCAACACTCCAGTATCAGTGTTTGCTTTTAATCTCTTATTTTCATTAAATGGTTTTTTGTTTTCTATTTTAGCCGGAGCGTCTCAGGTTCAATGGAATAAAGTGGCCGGGCATCTTCTGGCCACGGCGCATGACGGCGATGTGAAGCTCTGGGATAAAAGGAAGTGATCTTCCCCAATTCAGTACATTTCTGCTCATCTCTGCAAAATACACGGCCTGGACTGGAGTCCGCACCACAACTATCAACTTGTCACTTCCAGCCATGATGGAACCATTAAATATTTCGATATCAATAATCCGAGACGCGTCGATAATACAATCACGACGAATTACCCAGTGTGGAGGGCTATCTATACTCCATTTGGGAGTGGTCTAGTGACCATGGGAGTCGGTCGGGGAGGAGTGGCGAGAGTAGACCAAGCCAGGGTGGTTGCCATCTGGGTGAATGGGGCCCTCGTCCATAGACTCGTTGGTCACGCTGACGTTGTATTGCAGATGCAGTGGAGGCCTAACATGTCCTTCAACTATCAGCTGGTGACCTGGTCAAGGGATCAGACCTTACGCCTGTGGACAATGCATCCTTCTTTACTTAAAATATGCTCACATTATTTGCCGGCCGATAATGACGTGGAGGATGATGCTTTGAGCGATAGTAAGTTGAAATTGTACCCATTTTTATCCATTACAATTGACTTGCACATAATTTAAGAATTACACATATTTATTTGTTGTTTACAGCTATGAGTTACGTGTCTACTAGTGACTTTCCAGAATCATTTGCAGATAGTTCAGATATTCCAATGGTATGTGAAACAATGATATTTCACTAAAAACAATTTTGCTATCTACATTATGTCCAATCTTTTTTTTACTGGTTTATCATTTTTTTGTTTTTTTTTTAGATGAAGCTGTCATCGTATGAGCCCCACCAATCATTAGAATTCGATTCTGTCAAGAACATGGATAACATATCCGTCACGGATATAGATTTAGACCACGAGACTTGCACCGTGAGAACCGAAGCTAACGGACACATTGCAGTTTTAAGAATAGCTTTCCCGTGCTCCTACACATTTGATTTGTCTATCCCTCGAATCAGCTGGATTACTGGAACTAACATTGATTACAACTCCACCATAAGAATTCTTCAAACCATAAACCAAGCTGCCTTCCTCAGAATTAGGCAGCATTCGCCCTGTCTTCTGTACTGCTTAAAGCTCCTCGTCACATGCGTTCAACAGGTTAAATTCCTTTTCTATACGGGCTTTTACATATTTAGTTAGTTACAATAGTCACACAGGTGCAAAACACATCACAGTAGGTACATAGATAAAATAGATAGCCTTCATGAAATACAACAACTAAACATTTCATTTGTCTCACGAACAAATGCAGGAATAACATAGTGTAAGAACCATTCCAAATAATTAGCTACAGAGGCGAATATTCAAAACATACCTGATACTTATACTCTAGACACATATATTAATAATTGTTGAGGATGTATGCAATAATCGTCTGTTTGTATTTGTATTCTGAGCAGTTGAACATATCTACTGTATCAGACGTGTTTAAACTTATTGGTTCGATCGTCGAATTTTCATTTTTATTTCTTAGTTTCTTATTGGTCATGAAGTGACGAAACATTTAAAAATTACTGTCTCTAAATTTACAGGTTCTTTATACAAATAGAACGGCGTCTTTGCTATCGAAGTTCGAAAATTGTCAGACTCCGACGTGGTAAAATACCGTGTTGCGAGTCCCTTTCATTCTTAGTATTAGCATTATTATCGATTGTTATTTGCATGTTATTCTTGTTATTCTTATAGTTGAAATTGAACGTGTAAATCTCCTCAAAGCGGCATAATAAACCTTTTGAATAATGCCGTAATGAGGAGATAATAATTTGTTAATAATAATTTGTTTTAACCATTTCATGTTTATTGCTCCCTACGACCAGATAACGAAGCCACAAAGCGCTATGTTATCTGGACGTGGGAAAACATTGACAGCAGTAAACACAGCTAGAATTAACCTGATCGTAGTGATTTTGTGTAGTACAAAACCTTTTTAATTTTGTAATATCATGTTAAAATGTAATTTAAATGTCGAAATTCAGGCGTCCGCCGAGCTCGAAGAATTCGGCCAAATGAGCTCCCGACAGTTTAAGGCTCACTATATACGCTGCGTGTCAGTTTGGCAAGCGCGTCCCCCCCGCGGCAAGGAGAGGGGTAAAATGCTTGTCGCATTCGGGAAACCAAATAAATAGGCCAATTTTGAAAAATAAATCAGTCATAACTTTTACAACTTGTGAGCATCAACAAAAGTCTTTTCTTTGCCGTCACCCTCTCCATCATTTGCTGCCTCGCTGACACCCTCTGCCTGAACCAGTCCTGGGCCTACGTCCTCGAGACAAGAGGACGTCACTGCAAGGCCAGGACCCGGCAGAGGAGTGGCCCACCTAGTGCCCCTCACATAGACCACTGGGTGCGTGAGGAACAGCACCATCCACCGACCCTACAACCCTACAACGGAAGAAAGTGGCTCTGGATCCAGCACCTACATACACATTTACAGTCTTGTAACGACACTAGTCGCTTACAAGTGATTATCTCCTCATTACGGCATTAATCACACTTGTAAGCGACTAGTGCACCTACATACACATTTACAGTCTTGTAACGACACTAGTCGCTTACAAGTGATTATCTCCTCATTACGGCATTAATCACACTTGTAAGCGACGTTTTGTACTACACAAAATCACTACGATCAGGTTAATTCTAGCTGTGTTTACTGCTGTCAATGTTTTCCCACGTCCAGATAACATAGCGCTTTGTGGCTTCGTTATCTGGTCGTAGGGAGCAATAAACATGAAATGGTTAAAACAAATTATTATTAACAAATTATTATCTCCTCATTACGGCATTATTCAAAAGGTTTATTATGCCGCTTTGAGGAGATTTACAGGTTCAATTTCAACTATAAGAATAACAAGAATAACATGCAAATAACAATCGATAATAATGCTAATACTAAGAATGAAAGGGGGCTCGCAACACGGTATTTTACCACGTCGGAGTCTGACAATTTTCGAACTTCGATCGCAAAGACGCCGTTCTATTTGTATAAAGAACCTGTAAATTTAGAGACAGTAATTTTTAAATGTTTCGTCACTTCATGACCAATAAGAAACTAAGAAATAAAAATGAAAATTCGACGATCGAACCAATAAGTTTAAACACGTCTGATACATCTACTATGTCGGAAAATGTATTACCTTCTGTGTGAAGTCTAGGTACAAGAGAATTTTTGAATGACTCAGTCCTGAAATTATTGTTACAATTGAATGAAATTTTAGATCGAGTAGTTCTAGTTGAAATATTAAATTTAATTAAGGTGATTATATCAGGGCTGTCTATATAACCATTAACAATTTTGAAAATAAATGTTAGGTAAGAAACAAGTCTTCTATCTGAGAGTTTTCATAATTTTAGTTCTTTCATTAAGTAATTGTAATTTATAATTTCTATAGGTAATCTGAGTTTATAGTTAACATATCTTAGGAATTTATGTTGAACTTTGTCAATGGAGTCAGAGTGAATTTTATAGTGAGGGGACCATATAGAAGAATTATATTCGACTTGATTACGAACTAAGGAAGTGTATAATAATTTTAGTGTTGAAATATTCCTGAAGTCTCTGGCATTTCGAATAATGAAGCCGAGCATTTTTAAACCTTTATTAGTTATTATGTAAGAAAATTAAATTTAGAAACGAAAACAATGCCAAGATCATTCATTTCATTGACAGACAAGATAGAAATATTATTGATTTCATATTGAAAGTTGAGAGGATGATTCATTCTAAAAAATCTGATTGTATGGCATTTACTAACGTTTAAAAGAAGTTTGTTAAGTTCACACCGATCTTGTAATTTATTTAAATTTAATTGAATGTGAAAACAGTCCTCAATAGTTTTTATTAGTTTGAAGAGTTTTAGATCGTCGGTGAAGAGCAACACAATAACATTGTTATCAAATACAGTTATAATATCATTAATAAACAGTAAAACAGTATTCGGCCTAAATGTCTTGCGGTACACCACTTGTTGCCACGAATTTATATGACAGGTTAGAATTGATTGTTACTTGAAGAATTCTGTTGGTAATGTAGCTCTTTATGTTCGCCCTTGAGGTGATTTTCCCACGAGAACGGCGCTATAGAAGTAATCCAATTGTTATTATTTTATCCTCTCTAATAAATTATCCTCTATACCCAATTTGCAAATTTTATTAAGAAGGATTTATGGTTTACTTTGTCAAATGCTTTTACAAAGACTGTATATATTAAAACAACTTGGATTTTTTCTTCAAGTGCACAAGATATAAATTGTTTATATAAAGAGAGATTTGTTAGAGTGGATCTGCCCGACATAAAACCGTGTTGATTAGGTAGAATGATGTTATTAATGTACACAGAGATTCTATTAAGTAAAAGTTTTTCAAACACTTTGGGGATTATGGAGAGCATACAAATGGCTCAGTAATTAGTGACATCATGAATATCACCCTTTTTGAATACAAGCTACTTTTTGAATATAGCAACACTCTCACTTGTATATTACATATCGTTGGGGGAGAGGGACGTCGGAGACTTATTATTTATTAATTCAAAATAATGATTATTACGCAATACGATAAACATAATGTTTTTTAATAGAAACATGTTTATTAAATATTTTATAAATTTACATAGGCTTAGCATTTATCAAAATCTAATCAGAAATATTACTTTTTTCTGACCGTCCCATTGAATGTTTTACAAAATATTTAAAATACGAATATGATTTTTACAGTGCAGAAAAGTATTTTTAATCATTTATCGTTTGTAATGCGCATAAAAATAATGTTTTTTTTTTTATTGCATTTCTCAATAAAATAATTTCATAAAGAAGATAGGTCGAAGATAATCAAAAACAAAAATAATTATGTAGAAGGTTACTTTTTGCAACAATTATCAATATAATATACATATATACTCTTTTCTAACTATGTACAGAGGAAATAATGTGTAATATAATATCCACATATTTCAGTTGCCGATCAAGTCCAGCGATTCTAATTTTGAAAAATCGGATGATAACCGCCCGCTGTCGGAATGCGGCGACAACTCAGCCAGCAGTGCTGGAGACAGCTGCATTCCGTTTCCGAGGATGTGTGGCGCCAAGTGGTGCAGCGTGGGCACCCTGCTGGTATTCAACCGGCCGCCCAATACCAAACGTATGTCGCTGAAGCCCGAGAACTCCACTTCGCGCTCACTGTCATCCCTGTCCACTCCGCTGCTCATCACGGAGACATACAGGTCGCTGTCGCCGGCACCTGCCCACTTCTCCGTCACCAACTAATTCTGGGCTCGCTCAGCTAATGCACCGCCCTCCATCCCATTCAATAACTACATTTTACTTTCAAGACAGATGGGTAAGAAAATTCACTACTCTATAAAGATATTTATTTGTTTTACTATTCGAACAGTCGAAATGCCATTT
>JAHDVE020011623.1:0-41713 GCA_022606495.2 Halesus radiatus | reverse complement strand
GTAAGTTTTCAGTATCACTATATATTTATTTTTTAATTGATAACATATTTTTTTCTAATGAGATAAAAACTTATTCCAAGAAGGATTAAATTATGTGGAAACATTATTAGAAGGGTACACGTTTTGAAAGGGAAACTTGATACCTTCGAAAAGGTTACCAAAATGAAGAGCTCGCCATTTGCACATTTAACTAGTGATAGCCGTGATGATTAACATGTGTATTATAGGAGCAATTATTGCAATATGTGTGCAATCAGTTGCTCTTATAGTACATGGGAAAGGAATTTTTCGCTACTGCAAACAATTGCTTCGCCTTCTTCCTGTCTGCTGCAGTTGATGTGAATTTAACCCATGTCCGCAGTAGTCTTTCTCTGATAGCTGATGAAACCTTTTGGATGCACTGGCTAACAGACGACAGACTAATTGCCAATCCTCATCCATGTCCTATGCCTTGCTGGTATGAGCCCACAGCGACAAATCTCACTGCCGTAAGTATCTGTCAAAAATTCAGCCATTTTTAGTCTACTGTAATATCAGGCCGTAAGTCACTTTCATCTGACATCCACATTTCGGCCTTTTGGCAAAGATAGGTACTTTACAATCATCGCAATTTCATTTATTCGGGTTATTTAATAGCATTATTATGTGAAAAATAATCAACTATTAATGATTACAATTGATAATAACGTAGTCGGTAACATGATAATTTACTTAATATTGAGTTTTTTTCTTGTCAAAACAACGCAAACATTGACATTTTTGTTGAATCTCGCTCGCTGAATTCAGCTGACAGCTGTCATCTGAAAGAACCGGAACCGCAGTTAAGTAAGAGTAAGTAAGCTTAACGCTTCAACACAGAAAATAAATTTATATATAGTACAGTTTCTGGCACACCGGAGACAGTCCCAAGGCAAGAGGGGCAGTGGGACCAGAGGGTGGTCCTTTAAACCCTTCACACCATTCCCAGCAGCACGGTGGCGAGACGTGG
Source organism: Halesus radiatus (assembly GCA_022606495.2). Classification (NCBI taxonomy): domain Eukaryota; kingdom Metazoa; phylum Arthropoda; class Insecta; order Trichoptera; family Limnephilidae; genus Halesus; species Halesus radiatus. The sequence goes on along the minus strand of JAHDVE020011623.1, from coordinate 40,725 downwards.
CTCCTTTGAAGATAGAGGAGAAGAGACTTTTGAAGAACCCTGCCCGGCTTACTCCAGCCGACAGGACCACAAGAGAATGGAAGATCAGGGTTGAAAAGAACCTCTGCTTTCACTGCCACCCATACATCGGGAGTGGCAGTGGACAGTGTTGGAAACTATATGTTTACAAAAAATAAACAATAAAGGCTCCTCCACCTTTGCCGGGCAGCGACAAGGGGCTCTTCCGCCCTCTGGCAGGAGGGTGTAATAGTACAATAATGATGACTAATCCATAAACAGAAGTCAATCATAAATCTAGATGTAGTGCACACCTATTAGAAATTGCAGTGGTTGTTTAGTATCATCCTATTTTGGAAATCAGAAAGACATACATGCACCGATTATTTACTAAAACATATAACAGGGAAATGGAAAGCATTCATAAATCTAGTTGTAGTACATACATGTGTCTTTGGAATGCAATTTCTATTATAGATTACATTGATTATCAGTATCACCACATATTGTAAATCAGATCACTGCATCTGCCAAAGAACTAATCCATCTCTCGTTTTCTAAATCATTTTATTATAAGGACACAAATCTCATTCATAAATCCATATTCGCATTTAGGCGGCCTCCATGGTCGAGGGGTAAGGCTCTCGACTACGAATCCGAAGGTCGCGGGTTCAAATCCCGGCGTGCGCAAGTAAATTTTATTTAATTAGTGTTGTTTCACAATTAATTAATTTAAAAATAATATATAGTATATTTGCGCACATTCCAGAGTGGAAGATACTCTCAGTACCGCCCTGGTGAAAGACCACCATTCAGAATTGAAACGTTGCTTGAAATGGCTTTTAGCCGTGTTTGGTGACCAGATCTGAATAGCCAGGTATTTCCCCACCTCCCTCTTCCCCTTCTCCTTCCCCTCAATACCTTCAGCCTCACAACATTCCTCAATTGGGAATGCCATAGTCTCACTGGCTCCAGACGGTTGGGATCAGTTGGGACTCTTGTGCGGTATTCATATAAAATTTTTTTTAAAAGATGTAGTATAACAATGTCATGCGCAAAAATGTTAGTTATTACATTGGTTATGTAATAGTATCATTCTAATTTGGAAATCAGAAAATCGTCTCTGACAAGGATCAAATCTAAACCATATTACAGGATAACTGACGTCATCCATCCATAAATCAATCAATAACAAACAACATCTTCCGCTTACTGTGATGGTAGTAGGAGATTTTCAAATATTGTCAGTTTATTTGTAACCGGGGAATATTTGTCTTTCTTTTTATAAAAAACTAAAAAAAGAAAACATGCATTGGTAATAGTTAAATAGCTTTCTTTTGTAATAGACGAAAATAGAAAAAGTCATTTGTTGTAAATCTTATGTTTCTAAAGTAGGGATAAAACAAGAAAAGAGAAATAAATAACTATTCTTTAACCTGGTTAAAGAGCTTCACTAAGCATAAGGACTAAGTGGACGACCGCTGCGAGTATCGAACTCGCCCCGTTCGACTGTCAAGCGAGCATCCTACCCACTGGGCCATCAACACCTCATAAATAATTATAAACTTTTTATACTTAAATTAAATTTGATGATAACATTAAAAAAATACTTTCTAGGGCTGTTTATTTTCACTATCTTATAAAATATATCTTTTCGTTTCCTTATAAAATATTATGTCCCTTGTTACCATATTTTATTCTAGTTCTGTTTTATTCAGTCTTTTGTTTGTTGTATTTTGTTAATACAGTGGTGCCTCGCATAACGAACGCCTCGCACAGCGAACGCTGCACACAACGAACTTCCTTTTCGTTCATTTCACGATTCATACAACGAACTTCGCTTCACACAACGAACTTCGCTTCACACAACGAAGTCGCCCACTTCACACGATCACTGCCGATTTATTGCATCCTTCCGCGCAGGCAGTCGTTAGTCACTGAGCAGTACGCTTAACTTACGCACGTGTCGCAGCAATCGTTCATCATTACAACGAAGTCGCCCGATCTTCTACGATCACTGCCGATTAATTGCATCCTCCCGCGCAGGCAGTCGTTAGACTCGTTAGTCACTGCGTAGTACGCTTAACTTACGCACGTATCGCAGCAATCGTTCTTCATTACGAATTAAATCGCACACGTATCACGGCAGTCGTCCTTTTAAGATAAACTCAACATTTTTTTTATATGATGGGTTCTAAAAAAAGCAGGAAGGTGATTTCTCTTGAAATGAAACAGGAAATAATTAGAAGGAGTGAATGTGGGGTAAAACAGTGTGACCTCGTCAAAGAGTTTGGCCTCAACAAGACCACCATTTTCACCATTTTGACAAACAAGGATGCAATAAAATCAGCCAAAGTAGCCAAAGGAGTATCAAAACTATTTAATGAAAAACATAGATCTTCAATCCACGAGGAAATGGAGAGGCTATTAGCGATTTGGATTAAGGACAGGCAGGTGAAAGGTGACGTAACAACCCAAGATATTATCTGTCACAAGGCCAAGATAATTTATGAAGATCTAAAGAAAAACATCCCTGGAAGTAGCAGCAATCAAGATAATAAAGAAGATTTCAAAGCCAGCAGGGGGTGGTTTTTTAGATTTAAGAAAAGGTATGGAATCCACAGCGTTAATATGCATGGTGAGGCTGGCAGTGCTGATAAAAAAGAAGCAGAAAAGTTCTCTATTAATTTTCAAAAATTTATTATGGATGAAGGATACTGCCCACAACAAGTGTTCAATGCCGATGAAACGGGTCTTTTCTAGAAAAGAATGCCGAGCAGAACCTTCATTACAAAAGAAGAGAAGAAATTGCCAGGACACAAAGCCATGAAGGACAGACTTACCCTTATGATTTCGTCTAATGCCAGCGGAGACCTCAAGATCAAACCTCTATTGGTTTATCACTCTAATAATCCAAGAATTTTTAAGAAAAATAACGTTATTAAGTCCAAATTGCCCGTCCATTGGAAGTCCAATCAAAAGCCTGGGTGACCCAAGTTATCTTCAACGAATGGATTCTGGAAACCTTTGCTCCTGCCGTGAAGAAATTCTTGTTGGAAAAAGAACTGCCGCTCAAAGCCCTTCTGATACTTGACAATGCCCCTTCTCACCCAAAAGACCTAGAAGAAATATTGCAGGAAAATTATCCTTTTATCAAGGTGCAGTATTTGCCACCAAACACCACATCCATTCTCCAGCCAATGGATCAGCAAGTTATTGCGAACTTTAAAATGTTTTAAAATGTGAGTTTGGTGGAGACAATATGACTATCCGAATGTTTTGGAAGGAGAAATTTGATATCCTTTTGGCAATACGACTTATACAGAAGGCCTGGGAAGAAGTGTCACAAAGGGCCCTCATTTCTGCTTGGAAGATGCTTGTGCCTTCGTGGATTCAGGAAGAAGCAGTAGTTGATGACACAGAAGTGGTGAAGGACATCATCACAGTGGCCCAAAGGTTGGAATTAGAGGTAGAGGAAGAGGATGTAGAGGAGCTTATTGAGGAACACAAAGAAGAGCTGACAACTGAAGAGCTCCAAACACTTCTGGCCCAACAACAGGACAATGCTCAAAGGGAAGCGTCATCTGATAACGAGGAGCAACAATCAAACAATCAACCAATTCCAACTGCTGACATCAAGAACATCCTGGTCAAATGGAAAGCAGTTCAGGAGTTTACCAATGCCCACTATCCGGATTCCGCTGAAGCAAACAGGATCAACGACCTGTACTCCGATACTCTTGTCCGTTATTTCCGGCAGATGTTGAAGAAAAGAGAGAAACAAACGACTTTGGACAGGTTTTTCACTGCACCATCGGCCAAAAAGCGGAAAATGGATGAAGATGTGCAAGATTCGATTATTTCTTAAAATTAAAAAATGTGTGTTTTTTTCATTATGTTTTTAGATGTATCTAAATAAAAATAATAACAAAAAATTTATCTTTTTTTTATGTCATCTTACCATATTTTATGCTACAGAACGAATTATTTTTTTTAACATGTATTGTTATGGGAAAACGCGTTCCACATAACGAACTTTTCGCATAACGAACTTGCTCCTGGAACGAATTAAGTTCGTTGTGTGAGGCACCACTGTATGTAAATAATGATTTAGTTTTGTTCTTGGTGTAAAATTCTGTATAATATGTTTAACACATTCATTGCTAACTAAAATTAGTACAGTTGAGGTTACCCACCACTTTCCCACTCCGGTATAAGTAACTTATGGTTACTCCTTCAGGGTGCACGTCAAGGACTCTAAATTTTTTGGTTGAACGAAGCTAAGGTTATAAATGATTCTAAACCCTCAAGTGTCCCTGCATAGCATTAGCTTAGAAGGAGGTTAGTAAAATTCCACAGCCCAAAATGGTTAGTACATACGTACGGTCGACAAAAGTGGCTCTAGTAAGTATAGTGGCTCTGCTCTACTCGTCCGTAGATGAACATGGTGGGACGCGGAGAAATACTAACATAAAACAGTAAACGGGAGAAACAAAATAAATTAATTAAAATTACTTAGGACTAGCCGTTGCCAGGACACCAAGGCAGTCCATCCGAAGCAGTGTCAGGTGGATTCTTGTTTCCACCACCCTTCCCAAGAGACATTGCGCCAGTCGTCAGGATTATCCCTTACGAAAAGTGTGATTGGGGAGAGGGTAAGAAAAAAGAGAAAAAAAAAATACCCTGAAAACCCTAGGGATATGGAGGGGTCCGGGCGGCCGGGAGCGTGGCACTGAGTCGGGGAGACGGAAAGGCCGTCACCACCAAACATGCTCCATCAGGAAGTGCACAAGGGATCCGGCTAGAGCCAGTCAGAAGTAGATGACTGCCTCGGGTTGCAAGGATAGGGTTAATTTTTCCACTCCCTAAAAGGGGAGGTGGAACAGTACATAATAAAAATGTTTTTGAGTTCAGTTTGCCTAAATATCTCAAAATGTTTTTGAGTTCTACACGAGGAAAGATTTTCGTACCTAAAAAACAAAACTCATGATAGGGAAAGAAAAATAGTAAACAAAATAATACCAGTAGACGCTTTAGTGCAGAGTAAAAATTTTAAAGTTAAGAGTTGAATTAAAAAAAAAAAGATGTATAAGATATATTAAAAATGGCAGGAATCTATAAGTAGAGAATATAATAAGGTGACAAAAATAGCAATTAAACGATCAACATTGAAAAAGGGAAACATAAAATGTAAAACCAAGCATATACAGTAGTTAAATAATTTTAAAAAAGAAGTACCAGAGATTCAAGAGGACAGTACCTCCGGCACCTGAAACGAGAAAGTGATTTTACGAAGCTATTCCGCGACTCTAAGTTCAGGCCATTTCTCCACCCATCTACTTACAAACCTTCTCAGACACTCGAAATTCACCTTATTGCAGACCAAATCAGCATTCCAGGCTGGTCTGGTAATTCCGGTCAAACCATCCAGCATTTCCTCTCTCGCATCCATCAAAATCTCACAGTGCCACAGAATGTGCTCGGCGGTCTGGTTTGTATTTCCACAAGCACAGTTTGGGTGAGGGGATAGAGATAGACTATGAAGTCTACCCCTCAATTCACCGTGCCCCGATAGTAGTTGGGTGGTATGGTGGTCCAGGTGTAAAAATGCCCCTTCCATTCTGCTTCTAACTGAAGGGAAGAAAGAATAAGTCCATCTTCCCGTCGTCGCCCTATCCCAACGTGACTGCCAATCATCCAGAGTTCTATCACGCATCTCCTTAAGAAGCTTTGGCAGGGAGACCTCCCCACCCATTGTCACGTGAACCCCCAGATGGACAGCCTCTCTACCCCTTGTTAAAGCCTTCTTAGCCAATACTTCCCTAATTTCTAAATCAATCGGCAAGATTCCGGCCAGAACTGGTAATGCGTCTGATGCTACAGTCCTGTAAGCTCCCGAGAGCGCCAGTAAAGGAGTGTGCTGGCCCCTTTTCAGAGCCGAGAGTATAAGGGCATTGTCAAGGCGGTGCTCCCACACCGAAGCAGCATATGAGATTTGGATCACATATACTGCCCGGTAGATTAACCGGAGCGCAGGCGAGCGGAGACCCCACTCGGCCGTTAACAGTCTTCTTATGAAAGAGGGCTTGGGCTCTACTGGACGCGCTTTTAACGTGGGCCAGGAAAGAAGACGACCTATCTAAAATTACTCCCAAGTGTCTGGTGTTTTCGGCAAAGGATATTGTGGAGTTTCCCATTTTAATAGAAGGTTTACGTCTTCGACTGAGGGAACCCTTCATAAGGAGACCCACTGTCTTGTGGGGAGCGAAGGTTAACTTATTTCTTTTACCCCACTCAAGAACCATCTCTAAGCATTCCTCAGCCTTACTTTCAACCTCTTTCCTGCTGTTGCCCGCCACATTATTGCCCAGTGTTATGCTGGATAAGTAAAGCTCAGATCCTTTGCCCGTTTTTTGGAGTGCGCTGTAGACTTCTCAAGGATTTGAATTTCCCACCCCTTTGATCCATTCTCTCCAAGCAGCTCGTTTTGCCGAGCAGACACCTATTCGATAGGCACTACGGAAGCCTCTCAGTTCAGCCATTAAGGACGCCTCCTTGTCAGGGGTACATGTACCCCGTCTGGCAACTCCGAGACTCTTGTAGGCCCTCTTATATATAAAATTAGTACATATTAACACGTTAATTGCTGACGCCGCTCATCACGCGTTGACAGTAATTTGACCGGCATGCGCGCCACGCGCCTCGCGCGTTGCGCCGTCTGTTACTCCTACTCCTTTACTTTACTCCTTTACTATACTCCTTTAGTTCGCCATAATAAATAAAACATTACACATTCCTCTTTCTCGTTTTCATTCTGAAAAAAAAAACAGTAAATTATGATGTCTATACAATATTATGATCATATAAACACTCCTTTAGTTCGCTCGACCTTTCAGTCAAATGTTCTCAGCATGGCATTAATATGTACGAATTTTAGTTAGCAATGAACGTGTTAATGCCATGCTGAGAACATTTGCTGATAAAATTCGAAAAACAATCGCCCGAATTACACGGTCAATTTCACCTTACCATCTATGTTTTTCACATCTGAATTGAATTTTGATGTTTGTAGGCATTTTATCATCGTCATGAGCGAAAACCATTTCGATACGACGTCGCGTTCCGCATCTGCGGGAGGAAGTATTTCGCTCACCGCAATATTCTGGCCTCGAGTTCACTATATTTCCAAGCCATGTTCAGCTCGCAGTTCACCTGAGCGAGAGAGGTATTTCGCTTGAAGACATTTGACCCAGTGGACCTTCCTGACATTCTAGCCTTCATGTACACTTCATGAGTGCCACTTCTTCCGACGATATCAGAGATCATTTGATGATGAGCGACCTGATGATTCTCCCAACTTGTTTATCTACACATCTGTGGAAATTGTGGAAACAATTTGACGAGGACAACAGTCTGATATCCTACAGCGGCTACGAGAACATCAGTCACACTGTTACCCAACTCATTATAGAAAATAGGATGTTGATGCTAGCACAAAACCCTCACAAAGACTGGAACTTTATCATCTTGCGGATGGTTTTCACCGCATAGGGTCAGTGGGCCGGGTTGTGGCCACCTTAAGGATTTTTCTGTTTATGAATGAGCATCAAACTTGCCATAAATGTAAATTATAATTTTTCCAACATTAATGTACAATAAAAAATACCTGTCTTTAATATATGTAAATATATCCAGTAACAGTTCTTTAATTATTTTTTTTTTTCATTGAACTGGACCTATGCATTAGCTGTGGCCACAATTTACTGTTCTGGCCACAATCTGCAGCCGGTTTTTGGCCACATGAATATATGTAGGGAACTTACATTTTTGTCTAAATAAACACAGTAATGATTATAAATCGACGTTTATTATTCAAGTTATACAATAAACTTATAAAAAAGATTTAGCGCAATTTAGACCTGGGAGTTCGATTTCGAAAGTATAAAAAAGAATTTGCCTTTTGCTGTACTCTGTAAACAATGGTGTTGGTACATCATTTTAATATCAATCTTCAGCAACAGATGCCAAATCAGAATTTGTGGCATTGTGAATTGGCTACCAGTGGTATTATGTTTTCAGGTACCTTATCTCAAACTCATTGTCTTCGTCTTTTTGAATGCAATATTTTGCCGACATAATAAAGTGGCTGGGATTCTTTGAATCTCAACCAGACATAATCTCCTTCCAGGGTGTCTTCATCTAGTTCTTCAAACCCGATGGCTTTACCTGTGGAACTAGCCTCGCAGTCCGAATGAGATGTATCACGCTAAATTTTCTTCCTCTGATGTCTTCTGAAATTTCAATGGTCGGGTTTCTTTTTTTAATGTTCTTATTTATTTTTTTAGCTAGTTTTATCGTTTTGTTCTTCTTTTCTGTCTTCCTCCTTTTCCTTAGCCATCATAATATCTTTCCATTTATCTGATGTTAACACCGAAGGAATATACTCTCTCTTTCAACTGGTAGTATTTGTCTTTCTGTCTTTCTCCTTTCCTTAGCTTATCATAATATTCTTCATTTATCTTGATGTTACCGAAGGAATATATACTTTCTGACTGGTAGTATTTGTCTTCTTTCTGTCTTTCTCCTTTCTCAGCCATCATAATATCTTTCCATTTATCTGCGCAATAATCAAGGAATATACTTTTGACTGTATTTGTCTTCTTTTTCTGTCTTTTCCTTTTCCCTTAGCCATCATAATATCTTTCCATTTATCTGATGTTAACACCGAAGGAATATACTCTCTCTTTCGACTGGTAGTATTTGTCTTCTTTTCTGTCTTGTCTTCTTTTCTGTCTTTCTCCTTTTCCTTAGCCATCATAATATCTTTCCATTTATCTGATGTTAACACCGAAGGAATATACTCTCTCTTTCGACTGGTAGTATTTGTCTTCTTTTCTGTCTTTTCTCCTTTCCTTAGCTTTTCATCATAATATCTTTCCATTTATCTGATGTTAACACCGAAGGAAATATAATTCTCTCTTTCTTTGACTGGTAGTATTTGTCTTTTTCTGTCTTTCTCCTTTTCCTTAGCCATCATAATATCTTTCCATTTATCTGATGTTAACACCGAAGGAATATACTCTCTCTTTCGACTGGTAGTATTTGTCTTCTTTTCTGTCTTTCTCCTTTTCCTTAGCCATCATAATATCTTTCCATTTATCTGATATTAACACCGAAGGAATATACTCTCTCTTTCGACTGGTAGTATTTGTCTTCTTTTCTGTCTTTCTCCTTTTCCTTAGCCATCATAATATCTTTCCATTTATCTGATGTTAACACCGAAGGAATATACTCTCTCTTTCGACTGGTAGTATTTGTCTTCTTTTCAGGCCATATGACGCATTTTTTCACTAATTCTGCGGCATTACTCGGCATATCCAATTCTACAATATCAGAAGAGGATACAATATCTTTAGATGTTGATGTCCAGGATTTCTTCGTTTACCGCTATTGGAAATGAAGGTTCAATAACAGGAGTTTCTGGAGGCGTTGTAACTCGATCTAGATTAATACAAGTAAGATCTGTATTTGGCAATGCAGTATTATCGTCTTTGAAGGCCGGCCATACTTTATACAGGAACAATCCTTCAGTACAACCTGTCCAATCCATACCAGTGCTGTAAGTGACTTTGAAATCTTTAAGCATATTTGGTTCAATTTTACTCTCCAAATACTGAGTGATGAGTCGATTCCACTAGGCGCATGTTTACATTAGTTTCAGTATGTTTTGGTGCAGTTATATTCTTTTATAGTTTACAAAATCAGGACCAAATGGATAAAGTCCGCAAGACTTGAATCCAGCTTTCACATTATTAGAAAAATTTGTATCATTTATCAGAATGTTGTTCAAAGCAGAAGGGAGATTAAATTTAGTTATTTCTTGTCCTTTATTATCAATTCTCCACTTACGAATGTACTTCAACCAACGTTGCTTTAAAGAAAAAAATACAGCCACGTCCAGTGGCTGCAGCATATGTGTTGTGTTTGGAATATGACGATAATTCCGTTGTCTCTGCAAAGTGAACTCAGGTGAAGAGTCAGATGGGATTTATGTCCGTCTAAAAATAATACGATTGGAAATATTGTACCCTTTTCTTTGAGATAAGGCAGGAACACATTACCAATAAATTCATAGAAAGACTCAGCAGTCATCCACCCTTTGTCTGTCTTACCAATAGACCAACGATTAGGTGCATTTTGAACTACATCTGAATTCATTCTTTTGTATTTGTAAAGTGTCAGAGGTGGAGCTAGTTCTCCAAGAGCATTTACTGTAAACAGAGTAGTGATATTTTCTTTATCACTGTTTTTTGAAGTGTCGTAAACATGTTCGCCTTTCGTCGCTAAGACAAGTCCACCTTTGGGGGCTAAGAAGAATGAAGTTTCATCGCAGTTCCATACTCGAGCAGGATCTTCAAAAATCTTACATCCATCAGGTCCTAACAAACTAATGACTTCTTCAAACCAGTTTCTGATTTTTTCTTCGGTTATCAATGCGCGTGCCTTGTTTATGTACTCTGCATGTTTTTTGCTTAAATCAGGATGTCTCGTCATAAATGACTCAAACCATGTCCTCCCAGGGCGATTATTGATGAAAGGAGTATTGATGTTGCCAGTAACAACAATCTTCTTTACGGAATCTAATAAACATTCCCTGTTAATTGGAAAACCTGCCCGGGCACAATCTTTAATCCACCTGACTAGTGACATCTCTATTTCTATACCAAGTACAGCTTGTGGTCCTACGTGACCTGAGGCCGCTGGTGCACGTCCACATATTTTGTTACGCAAAGTACTACGGGGGACTTTGTAGTTTTTACTAGCAGTAGATACCTTCATACCTCCTTTTATAGCATCGAGTGCCAAAATCACTTTCGATGGTGAATAACAAAAAAGTTTGCGTTTTGAGTGCTCAATAGCATCTTTCTTCTTATTTGCCGGAGTCATTTTCACAGTTCTGAAGAAGAAACATAATAATTTATTAAGTTAAAATATCAAAATTAGCGGATATGTAATTTTTTTTAGATAATGGCCAAAACTAGTACTGTATGGGAGCCACTTGTGGCCACCAACGTGGCCACAACCCATACATTTGTATAAATTCTTGCGTCAGTAATGGCCACATCGAAAAATCATGTTTAAACAACCAATTTGCTAAAAATAACCTCAAAAACATATTACTTTACCCTTTTATAATGGGTACAACTTCTTTTCAAATAAAACATCAAAAGGATTACAAATATATATTAAGATTACTTACAGTGGGTTCCTTAAGGGTCCAGTATAAGACCACGTATTCATCGCCGTTAGGTATTTTAGCCGCCAAACTCGATAGAACGAAGCACCGCAAGCCGCCGACTTTTTTGGGGGAAATGTGGATAATGTAAAACACGCCCGCGTCGTATTGGCAATTGATTAAATACAAAATAAAAGATATTTGCTGAATACATTTATTATTTGTTCAATGCATAAAAATAAATTAATAGAAGGTTGACAAACTTAAATTTGCAGTTGGACAAAAGAGGAAAAAGCGAATGTATAAACTTTTTTTAATTCACAAAATTTGCACTGGTGATACCGCCCCGACTGCAAAATAAAATATTTCAATCTGTTGGTATAGGATAAGGTAACTTATGAGAATATGCGGATATTAGAAAAGTAATACATTGTTTGTTTGTTAGTACCTACATAACATATTAATAATTGACAGTACCCATACATAGTGCCTTTTATTTTTTGTTACTATTAAGTGTTTATTTCTTCACAGCACAATCCTTTATTTTACTTCAGAAATGTCAGAGGATTAGGTAACACGGATCATCTGCTCTGTAATACTTGGGAGTTATTTTCATTATTCAGTTATTTTGGGTCAAAGAATTCGATTTTTTAACATCCACTTGGGGATCCAAGAACGTTGAAATGAATTGGACGCCTTTTTTATATGGCTGTCCTGCCAATGATTTTGGTTTTATTAATGGTTAATTTGGTTTTATTAATGGTTTTAGGTTTTTTCTTTTTTTTTAAATTTCTATTTCCTTTCTACGAATGCGCTCCACGTTCGCGATCAAATCATTAGGCTTACTATTGAAAACAACTTCATGGGTAGAAGTGTGTAGCATCCCTGTATTGAAAGACACAACAGCAGCAGCACAACGGCCCGCATAAGAACGACGTTGCGAGAAATTTATTCGCTTGCCTCCAACGTACTTGGCTACCTGCGTATTGAAACTTTCAACCAAATTGCTAGTACAGTTATAAATTAAACTACGTGAATGATATGAAAGTTTGCGACATAGACTTTCAATGGCAAGCATCAACCCCGACGCAACTAAATCAGACATAATAGTCATTGATTCAGAACATCGGGTCTCTGGACTGCTAAAATAATTATTACAATTTTGATGGTTGCCAAATACGTGTTGAGGACCATTCAGGATGTCTTTATTTAGATTGGAAACTTTTTCCTCGTACGTTAAATTTTGATTACCCCAATATTTTATCGCGCAAGTTACACCCTTTCGTAAACGTAAAAATCTATCTTTTACGTATTTCCTCACCTTGCTCGGGTAACTTGTGTCATTTGACAATTTTACCAAAGCATTACAGAAATTACGTAACAGATGATTTTTACATTCAATTTTTTCGACAATCAAGTCACCATACGGACGTGAATCTAAAATGCGTTTATATATACTGGAATCGCCGTCAGCTACAAACCGATTATAAATAATTCCGTAGTCGGCTACGGAACTTTTGAACCCCTCAACAATAATGGTCGATTCCATCGCGGTAGCCGAACCTGAATAATTTTTGAAGCACGTGTGCTCCAGAGGCTGTTCCTTCTTATTGGCGGCTCGTGTACAGATTATGCAAAATTTATTTTTGACACCTAAGAAAATTATTTTTCATATTTTAAGCCTACTCTTGCGGCTGCTCCCGACAGTGCAGAATAATTTTTGCCGTAAGATCGTTTCGACCAGCAACCATCGAGAGTAAAGGCAACGAGCGGGACTCCGTCTTTGTCAATATTTCCGACGGAGATTGCATAATCTGCCTCCTCCTTGGCAGCTTTGGTCATGGAGTGCTTTGCTACTGTTTCCCACCAATCGAAAACTTGGTTTTGTATTGATAAAAATAATGATGAATAAATTCCGGGTAATTCAATTGCGGCTGTGATGGTCTTTATGTGCATGTCTCGATCCACATGACATTACAGCGGAAACTATTTGACTATTCACATTCATTCTATCATTTTTTTCTTCAATCAAACTTACTCTAAACTTTCGCCGACACATTCTGCATTCAATGATTAGTTTGGAGTCCAGTCCTTGTCGACGCTCGGAAATAATTTCAAGGCAGTTGAAATTACATCCAAAATGTGAGGAATGTGGTCACTTATACTCTGTAATTGCTCCATAAAATAATTTAAGTCTACAAGTCGTCGACCTTTAATTTTTGTTTCGGCTGGAACTTGCTCCTTTGTTGTATTTTCCAGCGTTAATACATGTTCGTCCTGTATAGAAATAAATTTGACAATATAGAAATATAATATAATATTAGGTTAGATATACATAAGTAAGATCTAATGCGGGTATTAAAATGTTCACAAATCTACTACTAATCGCCAGCCAATTATTGGTTTGTGCCACAAACCATGTCAATAATTGCTGGAAATAAGTCTTTACAATATATTGACATACTTTCTCCTATTAGGAGTGCACTGTTTGAGTGTGAAGTTTGGAAACATTTTTTTTCTTTCGAATGTCATTGTTTTCAGCAATATATCTTATAAATACAGATTTTACACAGCTCTTATATGCCGCGCCGTTTCGCCGTTTCGCCGTTTTAGGTTGTTTTGTGTTCCATATCCACAAAACGAACGCCTTTTAAAATTATTGTTGACGTGGAACAAATTATTGATAAAGAACAAACCAAAACTATTAAAAGAAGTTGATGAAAAATTATATTACAGTGTGTTTTTCAGGAAGATGATCGGAGTACATATATGCCACAAATTCATATTTTGTGTGTGAGGCGAGTAAATAAAGGTTTGGTTTTGCGAGTATCTCGAAACGCTGATTTGTAGTCACCCAGTTGTAGTATTTGCTCAGCGAAATGACAAAGTCAGTTTGTCGAAAATGGTCTTTGGCACAAACCAAAAATCGGGTGTCGTGATTTAATCTGACTATTTACTAGGAAAATAACTAACGTGTTCGCTGATGGCTTCTGTGACTACGGCGTGATTTATATCACCACTGCTGCTGGCAATTCCAAAATTTTCGATAGAAGTCAACACTTTCCTAAATTATAAATAAAACATAATTATTTGTAAATCTATTTACTACACAGAATGGACCCATAGCATTAAAAGAGTCAGCTGGTACATCAATGATTCTGAGGACCGTTGTTTCCAATTAAACAATCTAACGAAGCGACCGCTGAAATTGTGCAATTTGACGTTCAAGCCGAGTTCAGTGCATCTCATAACATCCTTATTCAATTTTTTAACGAAATCGGCAGAGAACTCAAGAAATTCAAAATGGCCTCTGAAATTATGCAATTTGACGTTCAATTCGAGATCAGTACATGTCCAAACACCCTAATCCCGATTTTAAACGAAATCGGTAAAGAACTCAAGAAATTCAAAAATGCCACCAAAATTATGCATTTTGTCGTTAAATTCGAGTTCAGTGTACCCCTGAACTCCATTGTACCCGATTTGATAGAAATCGTTTAAAAATTCTAGAAGTTCGAAGTGTCCCTGAAAACATGTATTTCAATAATGTTATTATTATTACCTTAGTCGTTTTTTTTCTTCCAGGAAACAGGTCTCTTATTTTGTATATTATACACATGTCTGCCTTTATTTTTTCCCATTTTGAATAACTAAAAAGAAAACAATTTATTAAAGACGATTTCAAATAAATTTAGTTGGAGAATAATAATGATTTAATTTCTGCTTACCCCGATCGAATAACACCGGTTTCCTCAGCGTTCCTAGTACTAATCAAATTAAATATCTCGTAGCCGCGTAGAAAATAATGACAGTAAATACATACGTGCTCTCGCCTCTGGAGTCAGCTCGTTAATGACCCGCTCTCGCGAAATCTCGTGACCAGCGCGCGGCGTAATTCTTTCGTATGGAATTTTATATGGCGCCATAGAATAAAATATTTCATAAAGTTTAAGTGAATAACAGTAGAAATGTAGGTACTTTGTAGTATTTCCAATTATCTCAATCGGTTGTTAACCTTTATTAAAGTGATATTATGGAAGGATTTTTATTAAAACTGTTTGTAATATGCGTAGTTAACAAAACAGTGAAGGCACTTTTAGCGTTTTTCTTAATATTGCAGTACATATTTCATATAGAATTGAAAGCATTGCACTTTAAGAATTGTCGCCATTCGGAACCTTAGACATTTTCCTAACCACTCGTA
This sequence comes from Halesus radiatus, assembly GCA_022606495.2. Taxonomy (NCBI): domain Eukaryota; kingdom Metazoa; phylum Arthropoda; class Insecta; order Trichoptera; family Limnephilidae; genus Halesus; species Halesus radiatus. The sequence goes on along the minus strand of JAHDVE020011623.1, from coordinate 25,288 downwards.
TAGAATTTACAGATACATTATTTGTTATATTTCTAACGTTAGCAACCCGCAAAGTGACGTTTAGCGCTATCTTTGAGTCTTCGCCCTTAAGGTTTTGGATAACAATCTCAATAAAAAATTCCGCAAAACTTATTCGCATCGACCAAACACAAACTGTTAACAATAAGATTTATTGTGTCACTTGTCAACGAAGACCATTGACAAATATGCATTTTGCCATAGAGCAAAAAAAGATTCGATTTTATTTAGCTTATATTTCGACTTGTAAAGTTGAAAATGGCCAGAACCGGCCCAATGGCCACAACCGGCCCACTGACCCTACATAGTTTTACTAAACATGCGCCTCGGGTTCAGACAAAACTTATTTGAGCTTTAAATAATTTCAAACTTCTCTTGATTTCTTTTACCATGTTCGCAAAATATACACCTAATAGAATTCAGAATCTGTTCTGTGAGCCTAGTGCAGACGTTCATTTTTTTTTCATTCGTAATTTATACTGCCAGTACGTACAGTGAAGCCCTGTGTTTCTGTCTCATACATTGTGACTTGTGACTTGCAAAAATAATCCGCTTAGGCCCCCACTAGGTACGGCACTGGCTCGGTTCTGTATCGAAATTCTGGTCCGTTTGCGGCGGCACAAACAAAATGTAAGGAAGCCTGGAAGCACTGCATTCGAAATGACGTTATCCGTTTTTAAACGCTGTTTTTTTGCATTGGTCAGAGGTGTCAGGATTCTATTTTGCTAGATAAAAAAAAAAAACTTTGGGCCGACATATCGAAATACTCATCCACACATACATTTCACCACCGCATTTCCCACCATGAAAGGTAGTCAGCGAACACCGTACATTTAAAAAAAAACGCACAGTTTATCAAATCTTAAGACACATTCCAACGCACTCTAAATTTAAACCATTCTAATATTCCGAATGTAATTATTCGTGTTCTCGAAAGGTGAATTATTCAATTAGTCATATACTGACGCACTCTGGATTGACACCATTCTCATATTTCGAATATAATTATTCAAGTTATGATGGGGTGGTAATTGGCTGAGTTTGTGGTGCGTCCTGGTGGGTCCTAAGTCCTCCATCACGACAGAAGCAACATTTTTAGCTTAGTGTGGTGGTAGTTGGAGATTTTCAAATATTGTCAGGTAATTCGTAACCCGGGAATTTTTATTTTAAAAAAGGTAATTATAACTAAAAAGACACATGCCTATCCAATCGGGATTGAAACCATTCTCATGTTCCGAATGTAGTTATTCCCATTCTCGAAAATCCAAGTTAACCAGACACATGCTGACGCAATCTAGATAGAAATCATGTTCATATTCCGATTGCAGTTATTTGTCTACTCAAAAATTCTATTTAACAAGAAACACGCTAACGCACTCGGGATTGAAACCATTTTTATGTTTCGAGTGCAGTTATTAGTTTTATCTCAAATCGGATTTAAGGTGTCACAGACTAATGCAATTTGGATATAAGGAGTCGTATGTGAACCCAAACCAGATAATTATTTTTACTCAAAATAAATTCATGTCATTAGGCATGATTGGCGAACCTCAAAGTTGGGTAGACATATTAAATGTAATGTGAGTTTTAAAATCATTTGGCACTTATCAGACACTCGGAAGTATTAAAAAAAGCAATGGGAGATTCTTCTGAGAGATCACATCACACCTTCTTTTTCTCTAAAACAGCATTTTTTTAACCTATGTGTCTAGACCCAAAATTGGGTCGCTTGACATATTTGTTGTGAAATATTCTTGAGATAATAACATTATCTTTTCTACATAAATGATTCAAACTGTAACAAATTTACAGTTCCACGGGTTTTGCAGCATATATCTGGAACAAGATTTATATTTTACACTCGAATCGTCTAAATGGTTTCCTTCAAATTACGCTATGAGTCCGCAAATTGAATTTATTTCACAATTGGAAAACAAGACTTATTTCAATTTAATAATTAATCTACATTTTAGCCCGCAAGCTTAAATTATAATGGCACTCGAAAAATGATAATGGTTTTTCTCGCGATTTTGCAGCACATGATATGGAACAAGAATAAGGAACTCCAGTACAATATTTTTTTTTATCAAAAAAGTTTCTAAAAAGGTACATAATGTTATTACTCATGTTTAGTTATGGTTTACCATGAATAGAAAATACAATTATGTACGGTAAAGCTCATCCTTGTTTTAACATTTGACATTCTAACCTCAAAACTGATCAAAACCGACCGATTTTTTGGATAGATTTGGAACGTTTTGGCGGCCTTTGAAAAATTGAACCTTTGAAAATTATTTTAAATATGAAAATTAACTTTAGAAAAAAAAACGAAATATACCGGTATTTAAGTTTGAAAGCCATTATTATTAAAAAAAAAAATAAAAAAATTGGACTGGAGTTCCTTATTTAATTTATAAGTTTTGTACTTGATATATATTTTCATCATTCTGTCATCTATCAACGTTTGATATCAAAGCGGTTGAATTGATTTTTAGAACTGTTTGACAATCCTTATTTATCTTGGCTAAAATTGATGTATTATGGTGTATTTTTTTTATTTCCGATTTTAAAGAATAAATAGATTTGATGATTGATTGAGGTTGCATGCTGCGTTTAAGCGTCTCTCTGGCTGGACTTTTCGTATCTTTGATTGGTCTACGGCTCTACGGGATTTGATTCTGGGCATCTTTGTTATGGTCAAAGTTTCCATAAGCAAGTAAAATCATCCTAAATGTATAAAAAATCTATTAAAACGACGCGTTCATTGATTACAACTTATACTATATATTTAAATATATTTTACTGTATCTTCTCTAGTGCCTAGTACATATTATCTTACCCGCTGTGACGACTGTATGGAATTATATGGTAAGCGATATCGTGAGATAGGGCAAGCCCACATAATATATTCCTCATATGTCACGAACATTCGAGAACCAGTGCCTTCCAGACGAACGGGTGGCCCAGTAGTGTGGCCGACGGAAAAAATATATTAACCGAGTTTTTATTTTTTGACTTGGCAATAATGGCATTACTCCATGTCTCCGCTGAGCCAAGCGGTTTCGAAATTTGAAATTTCGCTTTGGAAATCACGCTTAATGTATCGTTAAGCGATGCTTGCATTATTTCCAAGCCAAAAAATAAAAATGAGGTTAATATATTTTTTACGTCAGCCATACTATTGGGCCACCCGCTCGTCTGAAAGGCAATTACCAGTGGATTGGATACGGAGTTAAAGCTACAATCACGCACTTTAAATTGGGATTTAAAAAAGGTGCATTCACGAACGTGCTATTGCAATCGATTTTCGAAGTAGTAGTTGTGCTATGGTGGTATAACTGCTCTGTGTATGTACCTACCGTAAAAAAAGTGTTTTCTTGCAGTTGACAACATAACATTATTACGATAATTAATACAGCTTGAGTCGATTTGACGTTCTCGCGTATGGATCTGTCATCTCCACTGGTATTTGTTATTTAAAATAAGCTGTGATCACACTGAATAAATTAATCTGTGAATCTAATCGTCCAATGTTGTGACCCTCAAACCGAACTAATATTAGATGCGCGCTAATAACAACTTCTGAATACAAAAATAGGCCAAAAGAGACCTTCTGTGCAGAATTAATTTCATGGATTTATCGTATTGTGACGATAGGTCTTGATTAAAAATTGAAACGAGTTCCTCGAACTTATACGCGGTTTTAGGACCGCGATTTTATTTATGAAGTGCATCTTTTTGTTAAACCAGGACAGTTTTCACATGTGTGTTGTTTGTATTTCTCGGCGGTTCATCGCTTTGTCAGCGGCGGCTCTGGGGCCAGCGGTGCGGTCCCGGGCTTCGGCCACCATGCGACCCGACCTCGTCCACTTTATCCGACACACTTCCTCCGACCATTTTTGCGAAGAAAGGGCTGAAATTTAAGCGCGGATCGGTGTAATGGAACATTCTCAGTTTGTTTACATTCGCCTATCAAAAATCCGCAATGACGTTACAGAAATTGGTCCAAATATATTTGACGGTGCTGCTGTATTTCCAGTTCGTGATAATCAATTTCGTCTTGAAGCTGGGATTCTTGGCGACTATTTATCGTAGCCTAATGCCGGTAGATAAGAAGTCCTCCTTGCATATAATCGGCGACGGGGGTCTGTTATCACTGCCTCGAGACTGGCTGAAACGCTGCCTGCAGGGGGGCCCGGGCGCAGCCATCGCCACCAAAACTTGCTCAGTGTCAGTCGTTGGCGATACGGCCAACAGCGAACTGTGTTGTACGTCTTCACTTAAGGACTGTTCCAAACTTACCGGCAAAACTTCCAACATTATCATGGCCCCCGTCTCCACTACGGACTCCATGCGCGAGGATAAGGATAGGATGAACATTTCTAAACCGAGAACTGGTGAGTTATTCTTATAATACTTCTCCCACCTTGTTCTACTTTTCATATGTATTTATTTATTTAAATGATATTTTTTATGATCGTTTTGTTTTTTGTTTGTTTACTGTTCGTTCGATATTCAGGGCCAGCTTTTAGAAAGTTAACGGTCCGGTTATTCGATTGAATAATAATAATATTTGTGAAAAGCTTTAATTCTTTTCTTACCTATTTCTAACAATAAAATCATTTGTGTAGAAAAGTCGCTTCATTCCACCAAAAAATATATACCTGTAACCCAATCCACGGTTTACCAAAAAAATATATACCTGCGTCCCAATATATTGGTCAATGACTGCACCACGTAACTGCTGGCCTTCAGAATTCAGATTCAGTGCAACTCTTTGTAAACAACAACAAACCCTATTGAGACGTTAGGAGAATGCCTGAATGAATGCTCTTGATTATTTACTCCTTATATTGAGTTGAGTGGGAATTGTGCAGGAGAATTTTGTTTATTATTTCTTTAATAAATGTGTAGGTACCTACCATAACTTATTTTTTTACATTTTTTTATCTAATAATGTGGACATCATTGGGTGCTTTGCTGAGGCCCCCATTTATAGTTTTATATATCGACCCTCCTGCGTAAAGTATCGTAACTTCAAAATCGCAACTTTAGCGCCCTTGAGATGATTTTCCCACGAAAACGGCGCTATAGAACTAACTCAATTATTATTATTCTCAGGAGAGTGGTTTAAAGATACAGAAGTTTGATGCAAGTTGAGTTTTTTTTATTGTTTTGCATCAAGTTTGGAGCCTTCATTGTCAATTACGCCCCGTATTTGGTGCAAACCAATCAAAAGTTCAACATACACCAAGATTCTGTCTCTTTAAGCCACTCTTTTCGTTAATTTCCGATACTTTATTTTGGTTGATATGTAAAACACTTTATCTGTATGCTTTTTTATTCTTAGTAGTTTTAATTACTTATAGATAATATGTTATTAATTGATTAAGATGTAATTAATTAATATCTGTCTTTGTATCTGTAATAATGTTAAAAGTTATATTCTAACTTTTTTTTCTTTATCCTGGTATGTGTATATTTTTTTTTATTGTAATGGAATGTTTAGGCCTCCGAAGCCGGTCTAGATTAAACTTTGACCTAAAAATAGAGGTAATCAAAAATATTTTCCCTTTAGGGCGGCGTTAAATATATTTATTTAACGTGTATACAATATCTGCAATCTCCAATACATTGAATTTATTTATTTGTGTTTTTTTTTTTTAATTAATCCCCTTCGTTCCAATACAACATTAGACTAATTATATTATTTACTTAAATTTGTATTTTGTTTTTAACCTTTATTTGGTATCATGTATTATGCAAAACCACTGTTCTGGTGTGTGTGTGTTTTTTTTTTATTATTATCTCGCCACTCTGCCAAACTGGCAATTAAAATAGGTAAAAAATTGTATTCATTTTATAATACATTAAATCAGTGCGGCTCGAGTGAGCTAGAGTGCTAAAATTGAAAAATGCAACGTTATTGATGTTGTTTAAGCCGAAAATGATTATTTTTTTTCAAAATTTCAATTTTTTGTATGGACATTTAGATGGTAGGTGGGGCACTGCCCCACAATATTATTCAATCTTAGCACTCTAGCTCACTCAAAAGTCACGAGCCATCAAATCATAATGGATGTTTCACATTTTGAAAAAATCAGTACAGTCTAACCTAACATAAATAACCTAAGGAATTTTGAATGTTCTCACCTCGCCACGGATATAATACAATTATTACATTTACACCGACATAATTGTAGTAAATTCTTCGGCACTTCTGATTTAAAAATACAATGCTTTAAATTTAAACAAATTCTAATTTAATAATTTCGTTATTAACAATAATAAAACTAAAATGCTCGCAGAACTTATTAAATTTAAAGAAAAAATAGTGAATTGGGTTTTCTTTAAAAAAATGTTTTTGTTAATTTATTTCTACGATTTAAAACATAATAACAATAAATAAAGTAGACACCGTAGTACATATCTATATTGCTAATGGCAGATGTAAATGACCCCCTCGAGAGGGTCGCATTGAGACACGGAGACCGTATTAAAGTTAGTAGGGCTTTTTTTTCTATTTTCTGATATAAATATATTTTCAGAAATTTTCGCAGGAAATATATGATTGTACGTGTTGTTGACATTGAAATGTCACTTTCGGTGAAGGTTTGACTATGTACGAGGTCTGCTCAGGCCGACAGTGTGCAACGTACGGGCCTGTCTATTTGGGAGATATCGTCTAGAATGCGTTAATCTCCATAAACACTCATTTCATCATCGTTTGCAATATAATAATATTACATTATATATATATTATTATTTATTACTTTACTTGTTTTATCTTTGAAGGGCCGGCGTCGTTTACATAATACTGATGCGAAAGGTCTTTGATGGTTGTATCAACTATGGTCAACACGATCATGTAGGCACTTGACTTATATTGTAGGCCTTGGGAATGTAATAATGAATTATTCGAGTCTAGACGCAAACATGACCCGTGTGAGATAAAACATGTAATAAAGAGTGTAGTTATGTCCAACAGTCGGCTCGGCAGTCAGCACCGGCCCTTATCAGATCTCGCTTGATTACAACAATATGAAACGTTACAACGGAACTAATCGTGGCAGACTTCATGAACATGATTAGACAGATAGCATCCACATCCAGTATCTAATGGTGATGGTGACGGTGACGGTGGTGTGGAAGGTTCGGGTGTTCAGGATCACCGATCGCTACAAACTGCAAACATCATGTCATTAGCAAACAGTCGCGAACAGATACATCGTCGTTATATTTCTATAGTATCTTCATCCCTGAACCAAAAGGCACTCGTTGTTCGATGTGGACAGTTTGGAATCATAAATGCAGGTTTGTTCGCAACCTTTTGTTATGTACAATAAACCGATTTATAACCACAATATGAATAGCTAAATTCCCCAAGGATGATAAAGGTAAAGGTCCCAAAGGAAACGTCATGGCCTGTAGTTATTTTTTTTGTGCAATTGGTTCCCTCATCTCATCACGACACGACTTTTTAACATTTTTCCACATAGGTATTTTAATTTTAGGAACCGTAGATTTTTCTCCTGCGGTTTATCGCGATTTGTTGGTCCTCCACAGATGTCGTATATTTCGACCATCGACTTCTGTTTTTATCCTTGCGGACTGGGCTCCTGTCGAGAATGTGCTACGTGCAATTTTTTTTTTCTGAATTCATTCGCTCATTACATTCATATTCGTGTGATAAATATAGAGCGATGAAAATAAATGTTTTTCAGTATTATCATTTCTTGATCTGTCCGTTTTAAATATAAAAAAAACGCTTTCGGTACCGAGAATGTTCAATGCGCCTTGTATGTACTCGTATACAGACGAATCATTGGGTAGGTATTTAATATTTTAATTTGATTCATAGCTGAATCCATTGTAATGGTTTATTTAAATCTTTCATTACCTACTTATATTTACTAGGAACAGTAAATCAAATGCATTTAGATTTCCTCGTTTATTTGGTGCCCTAGATATAAATATTAATTACATTTTTTTCCGTGAAGTATTTCGTAATAGCCTTTATGGGTTTTGCCTCATAACTTTACTAAGCACTGTATAATCGTTTTAGTCGAGGGACAAGGCCAACCCCTCTGGGAAAACCCTAGAATTGTAATAATCCACCAATTGGTTTGCTGTTAAGAGGAACGACTGCGCTGCCTGTTTCAAGCATAACTTAATTTTGGATTTGAGGCCAAAATACCCATCCAAACTGAATGATATACGAGTATATATTTTTGTATATATGTACTTTTGCTATTTTTGATTTATTAATTTAGACATTAATAAATCAAAAAATAGCAAAAGTACATAATAAACAAAACTTCCAAACAAAATAATAATTGTTTCCGGGATCTCATTTTAATTGCCTTTTTGCGAGGAATCAGGGTTATTGTATTGTAACTTCCACGTTGAAACTCCTGTTCGTAGCGAGAAATTCTTTGTTTATAATTAATAATTATTCATAATTGTATTTTTTTATAGCGCCGTTTTTTTCTGTACAAATCATCTCAGGGGCTCTTTATAATGGATAATGTAAAACGGACACACCGAGGAACCTAATTGGAGGCACTGCTTGGAAGCGTACCTTACAATGGGACAACACATGGACTTGATTGTCCCATACATACTTTAGATCGAGTTATTTTGGCTTTATTTTCCAAATGCCTCCGCCATCCTAACCTTTATCTGACACACCTACATTTATTTCACAATCTTCGGTATAAAAAACAATAAATCGTTTTTGTTTCTTCTCGAATAGCGTTCTAAATGAACGTCTTATCACATGATGCTGTCCCTGTCTATGTGCGCACTTAACTGAGATAACTCCAAGTCCGTAAAAGAGATAGAAAACAAAAACATGGCCTACGTGCCACATTCGAATGTTTACTGTCTGCATGAGTGTAATCTAATAAGACAGGTTTGGCCGGGCCTGCCCTCAACTGGAACGAGATTTTCAACTTATCGCTTCTTTCCGAACGTTTCCACTGTCGATCCCCCCAAGCAAGCATGTTATGAAATATACTATTCATATTATTAATATATTTATTTATAATCCCGAGCTTTCTTCGCTCATTAAGTGCCATCATATGATATCTAATAATATTATCACTGTCAATAATATACCTATTATATAATGTTATCTCTAATCTGGTTACATTATTATTTATTTCCGGCTATTGTGATAAAAAATTAAATCGTACATTATGCTGGGCTTAAAAACTAAGAATACCTTCCAAAAAATCTATAATCCTTAAATCATTAAAATTGAAGACACGGAATGCATGGGACATGCCATGCCATTAGGTCGGAACTCTATCCTGCGTTGAACTCTATCATCGCGTTGAACTCTGTCCTGTCTGCGAATTACGTACATCGTACAAAGTGCATTACAATAATTATTTGTGTTATTCACATGGCTGATCTCGATATTGATATATAAACAACAAAATAAATAACTTAATAACACTCGACGTTTCTTAGCCTAAATAATAACAGCGGTTGTTTACTCGAAGCGAAATCCGGGAGTAATATCCTCGGCCCTCGTCGGTTCCATGACCTATATTATGTCGCTGCCTTACCTTTATTCCTCGACTGGCTACTTGACTACTTGGCTCGGAGCGAAGCCACCGAATGCATTGTTCTCGCCGTTAGTGATCGTGATCTGATCAATCTTTCCACGAGCTGAGAACTGCTTGCCCCCGGTAGCGACGAGAAGATGCCACTTTCTGCCTGACCGAATGTTGTCCCTTACAGGACAGGTAAGCGTTTGTACTTGTACGGAGATCGGATAATGATATATATAATATATTATAATTTCTGAGCACCGCCTCGTCTCGACCTCGCGTGTGTCTTTTTTTCTGCAAATGATTGTGACCGTTTTCTAAAATCTACAACATTTTATGTTTCGTCATTATTTGAACGCGTAATAATATGTTGTTTTGTTGTCCTCGGAACATTTGTGAAAGGCCGCGTCAAAGAGGAAATATTATGGTAAAATAATTTTATCCCGAAACATTAAAGTTGAGAAGTCTCTCGATAAAGGTTGTCTACCTTTTCTCCCGGTCAGTGTATTGCCCTTCGAACATTCCAGGGACGAACTGCCCGCAATAATGTGGTTTAAATATTACGCATATTTAGATGGGTTATACGTTATAAGATTGGTCCCTAACAACTGGACTAGGTGCGCCACAAACTGGTCAACAGGATTGATGCAGTATTCAGTGCCACGCCTGTCGTTCTGCCTTGTCCACACATCACTACAATTCATTTAGGAACCTCTTTTAGGGTATACTCGTATAATGCATCTTCCACCGTCCTTCTTTTGGAACCCGTCGAAACTTTATGCTGCACCGCCAAGTCAACTCAAAATGACTCGGTGGTATTTAAGTTGGCAGTTTATTTCCTCTGTGGATTAATTATAACCATTCCCGTAAGACGCGTACGCGTACCTTGATGTTCGTTTGAATAGCCTTTGTTTGCCCACCTCGCTTTGTCTCTTTATATCGCCATAGCCATAGCGATAATGAACCGTGGCGCGATGTCGCCCCACTCGCTACCGACCGCACTATCTGTACTCTATACGAATTGGAGACAGCAGACAGCGATTTTAAATATTTCATCATTCCGAGCTCTGCCTGTTATCAACAACATATGTGTGTGTATTTTTATCTCTAACTTTCTGTTGCTGGGCGTTGTCGGAGGTCCTACGTCATCATTATTTGATATGGCGGGGGCTGGACACTGGAACATGGGACCATACAAACATACGACCACATGCCGCATTGTGTTGTCGTACGTGCAAACAAACATTGTACATAGGTATTACTCGTTAAAGTTATCATTTACTGTTTATATGGTATATCGTTACGGGTATGGCGTAATGTATTTTTTTTGTTTTTGTTTAATCGCCATATGTTGCTTCAGCTGGATTCAAAATAGCAGAGTGCTGAATAACTAAACAAACTCGAACATTACTATTTGAAGCACAATTTTACATTTAATTAAAATAAAAATCTTAGCTTTTTCCCCCTCCCAATCCCCTTCCTAGTCGTTTTTTTTACCACACAGCAATTTCCTCTTACTCAAGTATGGCTAACTTGTAAACAAATATGAAAAGAGGGTTTATTCAATTTTCTTCCATGAACATGATAATAAATGTTGAGATTATTGTTTCGGATAGTTTATACTGTTTATAGTTAACATCGTGTATAATCAGGTTGGCACCAGCTCTGCTCCAGTCTATTGTAGTGCTCAATTCTCTGTAAATGTCGAATTCTTTTTTGAAGATTGCTGTCTTTTCTCTATCTTTTCTCCTGGATAAATAATTTCGTGTTTCCTCTTCGTATGCAATCTCCACTTCCAGGAATCGTTATTCTGTGCAGGGGCAATTTCCTCTAAGAGAGAAAGATACTCAGAATCGTTTCTATCTCATCCTTTTTTGTTTTTCTTCTCATCTAATCACCTCTTCTCCGAAATCTCTTTTTAGTCACGCGCCGGGAGATGTGGGCCATCCTTTATTTCGTTTTGGACGCTGCTTAGAGAAACAAACATTCAAAAAATGTAGATCAACTGAAATTATATTATAGTCTAATCACAGTCCGGTACAAAGTTCAGTGTCCAAGCTCGGACTGCGGCGCTGTGCGTAGGCCGATCTACTTGCTTACAATAAACTCTACTTGCTTGGAATAATGTATAATTACTAAGTGGGAAATTTAACTTGGTGATAATTTATCGTCTACTAACCTGCTCCACATTCCCTTAGCAGATCTCAAACATAATATTCAATATTCAAGGAGACTTAATGAGAATCTAAACACTTTCACCGCATAAATATGTTGGTATCTACCTAGATTCAAATAATATTATATGTGTGGTGTTTGTTTGCCAAAAGCAATGTTATAATAAACCGACCAGCATTATTGAACATAGGTTTTCTCTGTTGTCCTAATTATCTTCGTCTCCAGTGGGGGGGGGGGGGGTAGTGGTGATAACGGTAAAACATGCATATTTTTGTCAATATTAATAAAATCGGCTGTAGATTATTGTACATTGTAGTGATCGATCACGTTTGATTAAATATTTTATTTTAACTTCCAGATGTAATAATAGAAATGTTGTTACATTTTACTCGGGACATTTAGGCCATGATCAATTGATTGTTATTGAAAACATCGATCGTAATTTAATATTTAGATAAGCTCTACCGTTTGTATTTATCCCATCACTCGAACTATTACTGCGCGAACTATTGATTTTCCTATGTCACAAGCTGTGCCAACCAACATCAACTAAACGTGGAGTGCGTGACCACCGCCGCTTTCGACCAAACGTACGTTGCCCGACAGCTCTGCTAGTCATCTCGTACCAAACAGCGTTAAGGTATCGAGAATCTCGCCCAAAGACAGAACTCTGCTGGCGCACTGAACGTACTGATCTCCGTACGAGTGTATACTAGGAAAGGTGAATCATATAATGAGATCCCTCCATCCTAACAGGTTCCACGACCCAGTATGAAATATAAGTGTGGCCACAAGGATACAAAGAAACGGGATATCGACTTGGCACACACCTCGCTCTGACTTTGTTCTGAGAAAATTGTTGTTGCTGTATTTTATTCTTCGACCCTCTTACGTAAGTTCCCATTGATTTCGTCGTTGTGATTCCGATCTTTGGCGATTCCGGTAATATCTGGATATTTGTATACTGGCGCTGGGAAACAAACACACGATTCTAAATTCGTCAAAATGATATCATTTTTCGGCGATCCCTTTCATCTAAACGAGTAGACCTTCTAACACAACATGACTGCGATCCAGATCTATGGTGGAACCTACCAAAAATGATTCTCGTCCCTCATAAGAAAAAAAAACTATGTCAACGAGTCTTAGCAGGGACAAAATTAACCCACTTCAGATGCCATACAAAATCAAGATAGAAATAATTGCATCGAACTGAAGACTCCTGTTGTCAAAGGAGCGTGGAAGCAGTTTTTGCCTCTGCTGAGCGCTGCGATCCATCTTGAGCATCATGAACAAGCTTTTGAAGTGTTGATGCACGTACATTGATTGCTGAAGATAACCTGGATACCATGGGAAATTTTGAAACTGTCGGTTTGGGTGTTCTGGGGAAGATGAACCTTCTAGAAATCGCCATTTGTCGTAACGAACATCGATAAATAGTTAATACCATTGAGATGAACTCATCCGTTTTACGAAAACAGCTGGCAATTTATCGGCGTGTCGATTCAAACAATAGTAACATTTTAGTACCGTAATTACGTAATGCTATGGTAGTTTAGTGTAATAATATTTCCGCGTCGGTGTAGACAGTCTGAGATAGACCCATATATGTTACGTTACACGGTACCCAATTTATATTAGACCTAATCGCAAGTGATCAATAATAATTGCGATTTCACAATACCAATACCTGGTGTAATGCTGTTTTCGGTGCCGAAAATATTTCATATTTCCGTTTTAAACAGATTCTAGGCCATAAAAGGTATATGAAGGCCTGTATAAACGGGCTTTAGATGCTGTGAGGAAACGTCAGCTCGCTTCTCAGTTGTCACTTCCGCGGGGGCTCGGCTCCGAGATAGAGATAGAGATAGAAACTAGACGGATAATAAATAATACTATAAGTAATGCATTTCCGAAGGATGAGATAAATAATGATCGTACAAATAGTATATTATTTAAATAGACTTCCTGTATTTCTAAATCGCGCGATATACTCCCATCCCCTTTAAATAATCGTTTATTTGGAATTAATTCATTTCTAATATTTTTGTGGTTTTGGCTTTTTTGTCGTCGTGTGAAAAGGGTGACTCCAACAATCACTAACTATTGACTGTTCGTAGTTTATACTGTTTCCACAACCATCCCGTGTCGATACAATCCCATGTTGTGAGACTGGATGATGTGGATACTCATCAGATACGGTTACCAAAATTATTATACTATAACCATTTCAAGCGACATTTGTATTGTGGAACGAGATGCATAATGTACCACAGTTACATTCATTTGACTTTTATTTGTGACAAATTTTTTATTCGCCCTCGCCCGAATTTGAACCCGCGACCTTCGGGCTCGGAGTCGGTGATCTTATCGTTCTAACTCTGAGGTCGTCGAGAAATTTTCGCCAATGTGCAAATTTTATTAAATCGTCGGAATAAATATTTCCCTTTTAAAATCGGAGAGAAGTCTTTTCAAAAACTTAAGATTGAAGTTGAGATTGTATAATATTCTACAGTGGGATTAATTGTGTACGAGTATGTTGGACTTTATCTAGCAATCTTATTTGATCCTGCCGAATGAAAACAAAACGTTCGCGTGTGTCCATTTTTATCACCTCATTATTGTGTTCTATGTTTATCATCTGTCTATACTTGACATTATTATTTTTTAGTATTCTATATATTCCTGACGAGGAAAGCATCGCTTTCGAAATGTGTTGATATGTATACGAGTATATTAATAAAGTGGTGAATACAAAGTAATTTATTTATTTGTTTATTGGTTTTAACAACCTTATTATTACAAATGTACTTATCCGTATCTTAGAAATGTCTTCCATACATAGCTTATTATTATTAGACTATTGACCGCGTTTATTTCATTTAGAATTGTGTTTCAAATAACGTACCTATTTATTCAATCCTTCCAAATCCGGATAACCAACCCGTATTGCAATCTCTACTCGAGATATCCTTTCGTGAAGACCGGACTTATAACGTATATCTTGGCGATATTATTGTACGATTGGTGACGTAGACGTAGGGCGTTGGTATCTTGTTATTTTAATTCCCCGCCACTTTTTTACGAAGCGTGTTATTCACTACCGGTATTATTGGCTACGTACAAATATGTAAACAGGTGGCCGCCATGTTTTTCTTCAAAGGCAAACAGGTATCTTTATGAATAGATATATAATTAATAGTATTATGTATTGTGAGTGTATGGTTCATTAGCGAGTAGTATCGGAAGAATCGTTCGGAATACATTATTTTTATACCTCTTAATTAGAATTTAATTATCGAGTATGGTAAGAATAGATTCAATGCCATACTATAATACCCGCCCTACACTTTCGACGACACTACCCCGAGGGCCCGAGCTGCTCGAATGTGAACTGCCAGAGGTTGTCTAAAATAGCCATATCAAGTATCAACACGGTGACAATGAAAATATTTATCGTTATATGCACTGGATTTTTTTTAATTCATCGTAACCGGCCTAGACATTTTCGTTCGCTTTCCTCTCACGGAAACTTAACCAAAAGTGAATGCTTACATCCCCCCGGTCGCAGTAATAACCCGTTTTCCCGTCATTTTCTAATACGTGTATTAATTTTTTTTAAATATTTAAATTATGTACCTATGCATAAAACTTGTTTCTCATTTTCACAAGCAAACTCGTAAGTGGAAACACAATAATATTCAATTTATACAACTTTTTAAGAAATTAATATTAATTCCCCAATGTAGGAAGTGAACCTTGGCCATGTTTTTTTTTTTTTTTTACATTCACAAACAAATATTTAGGTTACTGGTAACTAGTAATTACGTACTAGAGGTTTAAAGTACATAATTGGTTTTCTAATCGAGCTGGGTTCTTAAATGTTTCGAATAATAATTCTTACGCAATAAACAAATTATAATTACATTATTATATAACTTGTTCTGCAAACCGGATCCAACCAATGAGATAGGTACTCATTTTGAGATAAATTTATTTATTCAAGTTTTCTTTTAAAAGTATTTGATAACCCACGTATGTCATCTAATGAAAAAATGTGTACATTTCTATGATTTCGAGTTTAGTTCAAAGGATTTACTTAAGGATCTCTGAGACGAATGTGTGGTAAAACCATGTATGATTGTGTGAAAAATATTGAAATTCGTAAAGAATGCAAGGCTGATGTAAGCGTAATGAGTAAGATTAAGAAAGGGACGCTTAGATGGTTTGGGCATGTGGAGCGAATGAACGAAGAAAGGAGTGTAAGAAGAATGTATGACGCGAATGTGAATGGAAGAAGAAGCCGGGGACGCCCGAGGAAGACATGGCACGATCAAGTGAATCAAATACTTGAGTCAGGCCATGTCAGAAGTCGGAATAATAGAAGAGAATGTATGAGACGATGTATGAATGTGAATGAAGCAAGAAGTGCATGCCAAGATCGAGTTGTTTGGCGGTCCGTCCTCTCTGCCTACCCCTGCGGAGAAACGGCGTGATGGTTAGTTAGTTAGTTATTTACTTAAGGGGGAAGACTCAAATAAGGCGCTAAACGTCACTTCGCAGTATGCTAACGTAAGCAATACAACACATAATTTATCTGCAAATTCTTAACAGAAAGTTACGATAGTGTCTAAGGTTTTCAGTGACGTAAATTCTTAAACTATAATCTTTTACATTATATATAAAATACCTACAGTAATTTTAAGTAAAACGCTCGACAGTGCCTTCGCCGTTATGTTAACTGCACCCATTACAAACATATTTAATCAAAATCCTTCCACAATCTCAGAGTAAATAAGATCAAGAACCAAAAGCGTTTATTAAAAATAATTCAGTAAATTTAGATTTTCACTGTAATTCCCTCAAAGTTCAAGAATTTTTAAATTCAGTTCCGTCATACAAAAAACGTATGACAATTTCTGGCCCGCGCGATTGTTGATAAAACGTTTTATTTCGCCGGAGTAAATCAGTTGTGAGAAGTCCTTCAGAGCGAGCGGACGTCGATTTGAAATTCGATATTTCTGTCTGTTTTATGACGAATAGCTGGGAAGAGAGGTGTTAAACTGCCACCGGAATGTAGGAATTACGTATTTTCGATTTTTTTTTGTTATAATCACATTTCTTTGCAACGTTCTTTAAGATGGTCCAAAAAGTGATTAATTTATTATACGGCACAATATAAAAGACCTGCGCACTGGAAAAAACTGACGGACGTGGTACAGATCTACAAGATTAGATCTTTGCAGGCGGTCAACAGCAAAACTAATGAATGAACGAATTATTTTTAAAATCTTAACATTTTTGTGCCCATATAATTTACAATCTTGACGCCCCTGACTGCATGTATAAGTATGCCGATCTGTGCCTATCAAAATCCATAGTTTTAGCGGCTATTTTGAATTTCTAGATATTCACACCGATTTGGTTAGAAAGCGGCGTAAGTCATGTTAGGGGGGTGCTGAAGTCAAATTTAATGTCAACCTGAGTAATTTCGATGGTCATTTTTAATTTTGAGTTCTCTACCGATTTGGTTCAAAATCGGAATTAAAGTGTTTGGAAGTGAACTGAAATCAAATGCGAAGAATGATAACAAAGAATGTTTTTCTTCATTTCAAATTGTAGAATCTTTATCCTACTTTAAAAAATATTAATTAACCTTCACCGAAAAATTACCCCTTAATTAATAATTTTTTAAAAAATAGCGAAGTTTGTTTTTTTTATTTCTCGCTATTTTTTTTTAGTGTTTAACCAATTTTGACAGTGAAGGGGTAATTTTTCGGTGAAGGTTAATTAATATTTTTTAAAGCAGGCTAAAGATTCTACAATTTGAAATGAAGAAAAATATTCTATGTTATCATAATAACATACAATGTTTTTCTTTATTTAGAACACCTGTATTTCGGACGATATTAGGTCCTTGGAGACCAATTTGTTTTCAAATTGTACCATCTTTAGTCTACTTTAAAAACAATAAATTAACCTTTACCGAAAAATTACTCCTTCACTGTCAAAATTGACCAAAACACTAAAAAATAGCGAAGAATGACAACTTACAAAAAATTTGAATAATTTAGAACCGCTGTATCTCGGACATTATTAAGTCGTTAGAAACGTATTTGATTTCAAATTATAGCATATTTGGTCTACTTTGCTTGGGGGAGGGGCAAAGGGAAGATAGGAGACTTTTGTGAAAATACTCCCTGTTATAGGTATTATTCACCGGCAAAATATCAGTTTTTCTTATTGCCTTCATTGACTTGGTGAATTGTATTCAAGCTTATTGTGTGCATCTGGAGTGGGTTGTAAATCATCGTTATCTACCTATGTTATATTTTTACTGCTGTTTAGTATACAATATTGAATGGCGTTTCTAAATCCCAAAAATTATCAAAAGACAAATAATTCTTATTCCCGATTAATAAACGGGATCTAATTCACATCCTCCATCTTGGTTCCCAATTCAAATGTAATAGTAGAATTACTTAACCATTAATAAAAACCAAAGCCACTAATAGAATAGCCATATAAAAAAGCATCCAATTCATTTCAACCACCTTGAATCCCCTAGTGGACAATCGAAAAACGGATTCCTTGATTCAAAATCCATGAAAATAATTCCCTGTGTCAAAAAGCTGTGCTTATAAGTATTTCTGAGCAGTTGGTCCACGTTACCCATTTCTATAATATTTCCGAAGCTAAAAAAAAGATTATGCTGTGAAGAAACAAATATGTAAATAGTAACAAAACAAATCTTTTGTAAAAGGGAGGCACTTTGTATGGCTACTGACAATAATTAATATATTATATATAAATTGAAAAAAACATATTCTCATCAGTTACCCTATCCTATTACCAACATATGCTAAGTTAAGTCTGTCAAGCTTCTATTTATTTATTTTTATACAGAGAATAAACGAAAAAAATATAGAGCAAATGTTTTTTGTTTCGTATTGCATCAATACGCTGAACATTTTTTTTAATCCGCCGTGGTCTACATTATCCACATTTCCCCAATCCTGCTGCCGGATCGCGGTGGTCCGTGGTTTTAAGTTTGAGGCCTAAAATTCCTAACGGCGGTGAATACGCGGTCTTATACTGGACCCTTAAATACAAGATAATAACAGTTGTGTTGTATCTTTTTTTTTATCAAGGAGTCGCTGCGTTTAAATTTATGCAGAAAAATGACTAAATAACCAATTATTTGATCAAAGTGAAAAAAGTAGATTCAGATACATTTTTAAAAATAACTCTTTGTATTTTTAGTAGGAGGTGATACCCACCCTAATTGAAAAAGCGAGAAAAGTACTTTGTGCAAATTTAATGAAATCTTCCTGAATTTAATTTTTACTATTTTTTTGGTACTTATTATTTTCACGCTTATACAAAATACATGTAAAAGCCATAGTTATTTTTCATATTAGTTACGAACAATTCAGTGCATCCCCCCATGATGATGTAACGAATTTCTGTATTTGAAATTTAAGAAAAGAATGGTCAGTCTTTTGGATCACGAAACACCCCCCACATTGCATTTCTTGTGTTCTTTATTCTATGTATTGTTCTTAACTCTATTCGAACATTCTGTGTGTGTGTGTGTGCATGTTTTCCGAGTGCAAATAATTACCTATAGATAACATGCCTCCACGTCTACACCGCAAAACATGAAAATCCAAGTTTGTTTTTTCCCGCCGACCCAGTGATTAAAATAATTCTTTTTTGTTGTTGTTATCTTTGCAAGCAAAGAAGATATATGAGACCTTAATTATTATATATGATTATGAGTTGCAAATAAATATGTTGAAATGTGGGTATTTTTAGTATCTTTGATCTGTTCTAGATAGTAATCGTGATATTTTAATTTTACCTAGCAAATTGTCATTAATATTTGTTTTCCATGGCGTTATCGTTATCAATATGGATATTATAAACATTAATTCCACAGGTAATCAATACATAACAAACATTAATTATTATCAGTTGGAATTTACAGAACAGTATTTTTGGATAGTGTTCCGTAAATACCATACATCATAAAGAGAGAGGATAGAATGTCACACATAAAAGTATTGACCATGCTTTTAGTATAATATATTGCAATATATATTATTTAATTTGTGTATATAACTAGCTTTACTAAATTAATATGGAACAAACAAATGGATGTGTATTTTAAAGCTGTATTTATTGTTCATGATTGAGTAGATTTTCCGAGCTGGAAATAGTAGCGTTGTCCAAATTCCAAATAGATAGATAGCTGTGTAAACTTCATGAAGCCGGAGCACACCGTTACTTAAGACATGCAGATTTTCTGGTTTATCTTATGCATTATAATAATACTATTAATTTACAGTGATGAACTCTGTAAAGACTGCAATATAGATTCATATAAATATGCTTTAATTTATCGATACCCATTTAATTTTCATTGTAAAATATATATATTATATAAGTTATATTCTTATCCTGAGCCAACATGTTATCACAGCGTGATAACGGCTTATGAAAGTCCACGGAGGATTGCACTTATTTAACAAATTGAGTTGTCATATTTATGTTTCCAGTGGAAATCTTATGGCTCTGTACATATTATTGTAATGAACTTGTTTACGTCCTTGCAAATATTTCTAATCACGTTTCAAGTAGTGATGCTGTGATTTATAACTAACGACAATGATTCAGTAAAGTTTTTTTTTTTCTTGTGATTTTCCGCTCACATAATGCATAATATTTTAATGGTTTTGTAATATTGATTGACTGCAAAACGGTTTGATTTTTTTATAAACTTTTTCCTATGGCAAGATTCATAGACATAATCCATCCCTGGAGGGTAAGAAAAGTAATTTTTGCTGAAGTTTTATTATCCGTATACTGCTCTTGACAGATCCTTCCTGTTCTTATTATGTTATTTTTTAAATATTTTTATTTTTTGCAGTCCTTAATTTATTCTTAGATTGGCCACAACTTCACGTATGCATAGGTTACACATAGCCAGTAGCGAGGACAGTGATAAGTGGTTACCAAAATTACTGCCCTGAGAAAAGGATAAGTGCCGTCCACACGTTCTAAGTGATTTAGTAAACTATTATGTATGTAATAAAACTTGATCATGTGCATGTCCAAACAGTGTGACAATAGCCCCCACCTAACTACAAAAATGCACACGCAGTTTACATAACCGAAAAAATAGAAAAGATTCTAATGCAGTCAACTAAATTGCTACTTAATGGTGACTTACCAATGAACGCAGTGTTGCGGATAGTGACTTATAATTAACGAGGCATGAGCTAGACAAGTGGGAACAAGTATCGAGCAATAGTTAGTTGAACATTAAATGAAAGGCTAGAAAATATTATTTTAATCACAATTGATTTTATGCACTTTTGACTGCTAAATGACTTATTTGTTAGTTGGGAACTGCCTCCAATACTGGGACACTATGACTTTTTCTAAAGTGTTAAATACACCAACATTTTTCTTGGACAACCGTTTATGCTTGAGTAGTTGGTTTTATTTATAACAGACCTTTCAAACAACTAATAAATTTTCTTGACTTATTTGCAAATGTGTCACTCACACGTCACCCTTTTCTGTCTATTGCCATTCAGTTTTGAATGCAAAACGATTCCATTATAATAGTCATTGAATATTGATTATCATCCAATATAAAACACCCGTGACATAACTAGTATAGGTACTTGCCTAGATTTTTTTTATTGAGTTAGTGAAGAAGCAAATTGTTTTTTGCATATATATAATAAATTGTCAATAATAAATGTTTTTTCTTTTTAAAGAAAGACCAGCATTCCTGGCTTACGAATAACCTAACAATATTTGAAATCTCTTACTACCTTCTCACTAAGTGGAAAATGTTGCTTGTGTCGTGATGGGGGGCCACTCGAGGAATTGAACTCACGACGCCTTGGTGGAAATCAGACGCTATGCCAACTCAGTCACAGACCGGTCAAATTACGATTAATGCAATACCTACCTAATAATTATTTCAGAGAATGCATTATTACATTACTTTAAAAAAAGTGATTACCGCAACTGTGTTTCATCTCTCCTAAAACATGGGTCTCTTCAAAACCTAGGTTCACTCCTTCCTTTCCCTGGGAAATTATTTCCCTCGGGTCCTGTGACTATGCCCTAGTGAAAAACCATCATTCAGAATCAAAACATTACTTGCAATCGTTTCAACCGTGTTTGGTGACCAGATTTGGATAGCCAGGTACTTCCCAGACTTCCTATTCCCCATCTCCCTTCCCTGCCCACCACAACTTCAGCCTCACAACATACTAGTGGCGTGCGTTGCTCCTTGACCAAGGGTAGACTGTAGTTTTTTAGGTGTTGATTATCATTATTTATCACAACATTAAGCACGAATGATAAAGCACTCAAGGCAAATTGCAACAAAATATTTCATATTTGCTTGCTAAGTAGAAACAATTTCTTATGGTAGAACGATCATGAAATAAGAATTTTCTGACATTTCGGAAAATTTGATCTAAAATCTAGAAAAAGAAAGGTAGGCGCAGCTTTTCAGTCTGTATGATCTGTACGCCACTGCAACTACCTATAATTGGGGATGCCATAGTCCCACTCGCTCCGGATAGTCGGGAGTGCTTGGGATTCTTGTGTTATTCACATAAAAAAATAAGATAATATGTACATATATTTTTTAATTGATCAGTACCTCTTGAAAAATACTTTTTTTATATGAATACCGCACAAGAGTCCCAACTGCTCCCAACCGTCTGGAGCCAGTGAGACTATGGCATCCCCAATACGGGAATGTTGTGAGGCTGAAGGTATTGACGAGGGAAAGGAGAAGGGAGGAGGAAGGTGGGGAAATACCTGGCTATTCAGATCTGATCACCAAACATGGCTAAAAGCCATTTCAAGCAACGTTTCGATTTTAAGAGAACGTTTGGAAGGGATCGAATAAAAGGACGGTCTGACGGCTGAGCCTTTCGATGTGGTGGCTTCAGTTAATACCGATGAAAACGCTAGTCTATCACTCTGTCTTATATTGGCAATTTGACTCATGTGTGATTTATTTTTTTCCAGCAGCTCAGTCAGGAGGATCATGGGCCCAGTTCTCCCCACTTCTGGTGGCGCTGGCGGGGTTGCCGGCGCGGGGCAAGACGCACCTGGCGCACCGCCTCGCCCGCCACCTCAACTGGCAGGGTGAGAGCACCAAAGGTAAACTATCCTATCTTATCTATTATCTTATCATTATGATTGTGTAAATGACAAAACAGAACATTGAAGAAGAAGAACAAACAAACAACACACCAAACCTAATGTTTTTTTTTTATCATGTTCTGTTTTATCCGGTTAATGAATAAATAATATAGGCACAATAGGGGACAAATAATTGTGGTTTTTCTACAGCATCAACAACTAACTAACCATCACTCCGTTTCTCTACTGGGGTAGGCAAACATTCCTGGCTTCATATATCGTCCCGTACACACCCTTCTATTACTCTGATAGAACTGCGTTTGTAACATTACAAGATGGTAGCCAATGCCTACCAAGATATGTAAATACCCCAAAAAACTTTTTTTCTATCTAAACCTACCCAGTGGTTATCCACTCTCTCCTTTTCGTTGAAGAGACAATTAAGTAATTTAAGCTTGGATTACACCAAACTCAGTCCAGTGTTGACCCATATGTTAAACCGACATTGGCACTCAATTACGACCCCATCCTTTGAACTGGGACTCACTTTCTCAGTGAAAATTTTGAAATTTCCATTTTATTGTTTACTAGCTGACGTGTAACCGGCCTTGCTCGGGATTTTTTTGTTTATTTGAATAATGTTATGAAGTTGTGAATTCT
This sequence comes from Halesus radiatus, assembly GCA_022606495.2. Taxonomy (NCBI): domain Eukaryota; kingdom Metazoa; phylum Arthropoda; class Insecta; order Trichoptera; family Limnephilidae; genus Halesus; species Halesus radiatus. Next base: position 1,691 of record JAHDVE020011623.1, on the reverse strand, counting down.
TGCTTGTCGTTTGGGTGCCATAATTGACCTGACAGCGAATGTAATGCCTTGTGAGGACTATTACTATCTCTAAACAAGGAAACATTAATTTTAAATTTTATTTCATTCCACACATTTTTTTTTCAAAATGTATCTAAATAATAAAGTTCTTAAGTAGGTACCTACTTGTGTTTTCCATTTTGAAAATATTCTACCCAAACAAACCTTCTTTTGAATATGTAATCTGTGGCTAACCAGAGTAGTATATCTATGGGCTCACCTCAATACTACATAGCCGGTACAATGTTTTTCATACTAATTTTAAAACGTTATTGCAACGGTTTTACATTTGGATTTCATTAAAACTACTTTCTAAACCTTCCCGGCACTAATACTAAGAAACTATGCTATTTTCAGCGAAACCGGTCAAGTAATTTTCGAAAAAATCGAAGACAGACAGACATTCATTTTTATATATAAAGATTTCAGATAAAATACTAAAGTTCAATCCAAGTGTGTTCATAATGTGCACTTGTAGATAAATCTGCATCAATCGTCTAATTTTCTTATTTTAACACGTGTATTGAGCGTACGAGAAATAAATAAACAATGTCATGAATTCCACATTTACATTATTCAGGGTATTGTTAATTTCATGGAAGCGCATTTGAATGAAATTTTTACCTTCTACATTGTAATGAAACCTCATGTTTGCCACAAATAACATTTTTTTTTAAACTAGTATACGGGGTGTAACACAATGTACCTTACAAACTTTAACCAGTGATTCCTGAGCATATTTGGAATAAAACACATGTATGGCATTTTGGTGCTCCGTGACTTTTAAAAACATAAACAGAAGGTATTGGATAGTTAGGGTCAGGGTAGGATGTTGGCGGTTGCTCGTCTGAGTGACCAGAAAAAATCGAAAAAAATCAAAAAAATACATTTGGTGGCAAAAAATTTTTACTCCAAATATGCTCAGGAATCACTGGTTAAATTTTTGTTAGGTACGTACTGTTACATCCTGTATAGCAGAATTTCTGCTTGAATGGTAGTTTTAGATTGGTTTGTTGTAAATGATTTAATTAATTTTAGTCAGGCATCTCATTTCTATAAATGTTCAGCCTTGTTCACGCAATGACTCTTATTATTAGCATTACCATTTTCATTGATCTGATTATTAAGTATCATTCTATCAGTTCAATTCATTACCATTGCGAGACTAATGCTACTGTGTAATGAATAATAATATCCCCGTCAGATGTTTCTTTGTTGGAAGTGCAAACAAACCTCTACAGCTGCAATTTCACAAGAAAGAAATGGTTTTACCTCTTATTACTTATCACTGCTTTGACTAATTACAATTACACATGTTGATTTTGGTTGCTAAATAAATAATACCAGATTTGTTACGGTGACCGGTGAATTTTTTTTTCTTCTAAGAAATGAATCCATACATGTAGCAGGGGAAGGAGAAGGGATAGTAGAGGATGGTTGGGAAGTATCTGGCTATTTAGATCTGGTCACTAAACATAGCTAAAGGCATTTTAGGCATGGATATATAACCAATCATGTTTGTAACACATAATATTAACTGTATTGTTTGGTTGTTTCAGTTTTTGACTGCAGCGAATACAGACGCAGGCAGATGGATGCGTATGCGCGCCATGACATGTTCCGCGCAGACCACCCGACTGGCGCAGCGGTGC
>JAHDVE020011621.1:61665-118670 GCA_022606495.2 Halesus radiatus | reverse complement strand
GGGGAAGGAGATGAAGAGAGGAAGGTTTGGGAGTACCTGGCTATTCAGATCTGATTACGAAACACGGTTAAATTCATTTCAGGCAATATTTCCAATCTGAAAGATGTTATCAGTAAATTTTTTTTAATAAAGTTTGAGGTTGTGAATTCTTGCTTGTTTTTTGGGTGCCATAATCGATTTGACAGCGAAAGTAATGCATTGTGACGACTATTACTATCTCTAAATAAAGTAACGTTTATTTTAAAATTATATTTCATTCCAAACATTTATTTTTTCAAAACATATCTAAATAATTAAAGTAGATACCTACTTGGGTTTTCCATTTTCAAAATATTTTATCTAAAAAAACCTTCTTCATCTGAATATGTAATCTGTGGCTAACCATGGTGGTATATCTATGGACTAACTTCAATTCAACATTGCGGGTTAAATGTTTTTCATACTAATTTTAAAACGTTATAGCAACAATTTTACATATTGGATATCATTCAAACTCCTTTCTAAATCTATATCTTTACTAATCAAAATAAACTGTACTGTTTTGAGCGAAACCGGTCGAGTAATTACCGAGAAAATCGAGAACAGACAGACAGTCATTTTATATATAGAGATTTCGTATCGATTTAGTAGGTAATATTTCTACATTGCTTTTGTAATTTTTTTTCAATCATCTCGTTATATTTAACCTTTTCATTAACATTTAGACAAGAAGACAGTGCATTAAGATATGTACTTTATTTGCATAGTGCAAAGCATAATTAATGATTTAATGAGTTATAATTATTTATTTAATATCGTCGGTATAAATATACAATAAACATTGCATCTCACTGTTAAATACAAGCATAAGAAAAAAGTACAAGTAAATTATACAAGTAACTATTAAATGTGGCATTAGATCGTAATGACATCAGAAAGTGTATAAAGAATACAAGTTCATGAAGGATGTAAAAGTAAGAGATATGCGTACATATAAAACATGTAAGTAGACATAGGTTAAAATACGATTGATTGAAAGATATGATAGTATAGCCTCGTACTTACCTTCCGTGCAGTTAAATAGATCAGCCACATCCGCGTATCTATTACTTATTTCATGTAATCTAGGTACAAGCGAGTGTTTGTAATGCGCAGTCATGGTGTTGTTATATTTAAACAGGATTTTTGAACGAGTAAATTGAATGAGATTAATTAAATCAGGGCTGTATATACTACCATTTACAATTATTAACATAAATATCAAGTAGGAAATTATTCTGCGTTCGATCTAGTTTTAGTAAATTTAGTTCATTCATCAAGTAATTATAGTCGATGCTTTCAATGGGAATACCGCGTTTATAATTAATGCGTCTTGGTAATTTATATTGATTTTTTCGATTGAATCTTAAGGTATTTTTAAATAGGGGGACCAGTTAGAGGAGTTATGTCGATGGTCAGCTACTCCAATGCGCCAACCTCTTTATTTCCAATTGTTGGTAATGAATTATCTGCGTTTGTGTACAATTAGGTTTTTACGTACGTAATGATTATTTATATAATTTAAATAACCCATATATTCAAGTTTTATACAATGTTACTTTCATAAAAAATAGCCTTTCTGTTAAATATATAGACCTAATAAAAAAAAAAACAATTTACAGATACCTACATGAAAGTCAGGTGGATTCTCTGAAATGCTTAAATATTATTTTCAAATAATCTATCTAATTCTACGCTCTGGTGGAGTGTCAAATTGAAAATGATGATTAATGGAAAATAAACCTGGCTTTTACATCAAGATTTTTAAAAATCGAAAAGAGACTCAACTACTTTTACAGACCTGCAAAAGAATTTCTTTTGAGTTCGGTACCTTTTTATAAAATTTGATTATTTTTTCTCCTTTTGATAAGTGCAACGTTAAGCTAAAAGCTTTGAATGGAAGAACTCTGAGAATCTACGTACTCGAAAATTTCTTTCGTTTTCATTTTAAGATTAATAGAAACTTCAATGGCTAAAATAAAATCTCCGAACAAAACTTTGGAGTTTAATATAAAGAGATTTGTGAAATCTTTTATGCATTGAAACATTGATAACTAACTAACTAACTAACCAACCATCATGCCAGGGGTACGCAGAGACGACGGATCGTCAAAAAACACGATCTTGGAATACACTTCTGGTTTTTTTTTTTAATTGATTGTAAATTAAAAATAAAATAAAATAAATGGAGTTTTACGAATTAAACACAAAAACAATTAATAATATACACTTGCTTCATTCGCATTCATACATCGTCTCATATATTCTCTTCTGTTATTCCGACTTCTGACATGGCTCGACTCAAGTGTTTGATTCACTTCAAATCATCTAAGCTTCCCTTTCTTAATCTTACTCATTACGCTTAGTCTTACTCATTACGCCTTACATTCTTTACGAATTTCAATATTTTTCACACAATTATACAAGGTTTTACCACACATTCGCTTCAGAGATCTCATTTCTAAAGCAATAAGTCTACTTTCATCCTTTCTCTGCCAGTTTCATGCCTCACCGCCATATATGAGGGTTGGTATCAGTACTCCATTGTGGACTGCTGGACATGGATTATTATTTAGTATGAAACAGACTTGGTTGACTTATTTTTTAATTGATTTTCTAATTACTTTTATATTATTATACTTCAATCCCTCTCTACCATTTTTCTAATACTTGTTTCTATCTATTTACTAGTACGGTATATAATAAGTATCTATCGCGCTGTTAAAGGAATTCTCTTTCTGATAACGCATGGTAAATAGGCAAGTCTATCCACTTATTTTTTTATCCTTGCCTTATATGTGTTTAATCAAATACCATATAATTGAATAATACATCAAACTTCTGATATAAAATTTAAAAAAAATCATACAGGAGTCCCAGCTGCTCCCAACCATCTCCAGTGAGATTATGGCATCCCCAATTGGAATATTTCGTGAGGCTGAAATTATTATTGTAACGGAATATATGTAAGTCTACCCAAATACCACATTAACAAATTGAAATCAGTTTTCAATGCTGCAGTAAGACTTATCACCGGCGTATCTAAATATTCCCACATTTCAGAGCATCTCAAAAATCTCCACTGGCTCAAATGTCCTGAAAAAATCCAGTTCAAACTCTGCTGGATGGTATTTAAGTCACTTAACGGAATGGCTCCGGCCTACTTAGAACTGTGTATTCCTGAAAATGCCAATTCACAGCAGTCCACCCTTAGATCAGCTATTGGAAGGTTGAAGGAACCAAAGCTCACACCTAATACTAAGTTCAGTGGTCGTGCTTTAGGGTATCAGGACCTAATGCCTCGAATGAACTGCCGCATGACTTAAGAATGATCAAAGACTCGACAGAATTCAGAGCTACACTTAAAACTCATCTTTTCAGATAATCATATCCATAAATGGAAGAAATGAACACGTAATAGTGGATTAGAGAGCAAGGTCCCAGATAGACCTTGAGTTCCTGGATTCGAGTCCCAGCTGCTTCCGTTACCTTTTTATTTCCTGTATCTTTTCGGTGTTCGAATTCATGTTTTATTTTGAGAGGTAATATTATCTTCAATGATTAGAAATAATATATTACGATAAACTTACAAGCCACAAAGATATTCTAAAATTCTGTAAAAAAAACATAAAATTCAAATCACCTGTTGAATTTTATAACATTTAAAAAATTACTAATTCAGCAGAGGTTTTTATAATTAAAAATTTATTTTGTAAAAAAATTATACCCACTTCAGGAAGTTATGTAGAAAGTATAATTATAAACGTGAAGCACCTTACATAACAGCTAGCAGGGATAGATAATATTATATTCCACGCTCGGCTTTCTGAGATTCAGTTATAAATTTGCCACGATGTTAAGTCTTTGTAGAATATTTCACTGTCAGACAAAACGTTGTATTTGGTGCAAATCTTTGGAATAATGAATGTTGTTTGTAGCTGGTTCTAGAGTAGTAGACGTGGAGTAGTTGATTTGAGCATATTATGTGCCATGAGGCCCCTTAAAGCGCCTTTGGGTGATTTTAGTCACTAAACGGTGCTATAGAAAGATAAAAAATGATCATAAAGTATAGCTAAAACGAATGCTTTTACAAAGGTATAATGGAAGTCAACAGCAATGTTGAGAAAGGCGACCGGATAATTCAACACACGTATGAATCGGCACACATTTTAAAAGTTTTATAAAGTCATTAACAGCACGAAAATAAATAGGCAAAAACCTTATCTAACCTGACCTAAATAAACTGTTTTCAAATATATATTTATATATATATATTTTTTTTTAAATAGTGTGTTGAATTGTCATGGAACCGTTGAGAATATTAATTTATTGACTCCAAAAAGGCTTTTACATGTTGATACAGTACACAAAAAATAATTAGAATGTAAAAGAAGTAAGTAGGTACAGTATAAGTATGTAGTTACAGGGTAATGAATGATTGTTTTATCCGTGGTTACATTATAACAGTAAGTACCCCAAAGGGTAGAGAATTTTTAATAAGTTTAAAAAAAATCGATTTTACCGGTAATAAATCATTTTAAACACCATTCAAATCAAATTGGAGTCAGAGTAAAAAAATATATATAAGTAAGTCGTAAGTAAGGCATGTAGGGGTAGTGTAATGCAATACATTCCATTGGTTACAATAATATCAGACAAAAATATAACAGTACATAAAATGGAAGTAAGGTAAAATTATATAAAAATACAAATTTGTATTAAATGTTAACGGTTTATGGTGGATATTTGACGGTATCCCATCTCCAGAAGGCCATCGGACAGACTTCATCCGGGTCGCACTAGCAATGATGATGGTGTTCTCGGATTGACGTACTCTGCGCCATAAGCTTCGCATGCAGTAGTGGAGAAGTGCCCTGAAAGAGTGCACCCGTCCCTCTTGGAACATATTCGTAGCGCTGCAGTATTTTGGTAAACGGAACAGTTGGCGGTATGTATTATTGTAGGTTACTTTTAGCTTTCACCATTTCGATGGAGTGTAATCTACCCACGGTTCTGACGTATACAGAGATGTGCAGAATGCGATGAAAGTATTCTTTTGATTTTTGTGCTGCAAAAGTGAAAACGCCTCGATAGCGTATCTGCTTTAACGAATATCGCTTTTATTTGTCTCTCCATAGCCTCATTGTCCCTCAGGTAATCTGTGATAATATATCCATAGTATTTTACGCTAGGAAAAACATTTATTTTCCTTCCATGTATCCATACTGAGGGGGTTTTTGTTTTTTATATTTGAAAACGATAACGATTGATTTAAACGTATTGTACACAAAGTTGTGCATTTTTGCAAAACCTTTACATATACGGAGTAATAACTTAAGTATTAAAGAAGTAAGTAGGTAGATACTGTATCACACAGCAATTATTACGCCCGGTAAACTTATTTCTATTTGGGTACCAAGTGTTCATTTATCTTCTATCGATGATGATTCATTGGATATTACTAAGTCTTTGATAAACTTATGTTAAAAATGTTTTGTAAATTTCGCAATAAAGATACAAATTCCAATGTTTAGCTAAAAAATTACGGCTCTTGGATTTTTATGATATTATTTAATAAAAAAGCTACAGACAGATATTTAAAAGGCGATTGTTTGGAAATATTGATGTTTTATCGAGATACTTATTGAAATTATTATTTCGAGTGCGCCATCAAAGTTATACGGCCAATAAAGATTGTTATAGCACAGTTCGATTTGCAAAGAAATTTTATGAACGCTTGAATTTCTTTTAATATCCTCTTCACCAGTTTTATGGCATATTGTGTTCATTTGTGATTTTACGCCGATTACAGAGACGTGTGATTTTCGCATATACAACGGATTACGCGTGATGCTTTGTGCGGAATTTGCCGGTATTAATATTGCCGGAATGATAAATAGTCGATAAATTGGGATGTATTTAAAGCAGGTAATTATTCGAGTTTATCTGGCTTCATTAAAATCTTCGAGTGTGAAATCACACATACTCCAACCTTCTCAAATAACTTACAAGGACTTACCGTCCCTAAAAACGCTCGCACTATTTGAACCGTCACTTATATGGTCCCAAAATACATATTACGCTACTGCCAACACTGTCTTGAAAAAGATATCAAAACGAAACATTACGTAATGGATAAATGACCGGTCAGTAACTGAGTGGACAAATGTGTAGGGTTCCTACCCAGATGTTGCTTGTCTAATGTCCTATAAGCTATATTCTCCATCATTCTATAAGCAACATTTTCCTCTTTTTAATGATGGAAGTTAGAATGTATAGAGAGAAACATTTAAAATATTGTCCGGTTATTCGTAACCTGTACATAAATTATTTATAATATTTTAAAAAATACGCTTAAAATCATAATGAGAAATAAACCTAACATTTCGACTTTAACAAAATCACAAGTTTTAAATATTTAACATAGTTTTTTACTAAAAAGGGAGGAAAAAAAGGGGGAAAAGAGGAGAAGGTCGGAAAGGACGAAAAGCCCCACGATGGGTATCAGTATTAGGAAAGGAAGTAGCACCACGTTGGTTGGCAGTGTTACATGGGGGCGACAGTGTTACAGGGGAGAAGAGAGGGACAGAAGATGATGAAGAGCCCCACGAGGGAAGCCGGTGTTAGGGGTGCTGAAAGGAGGGAAATAGGGAAAAGAAAGTTGGTGTAAAGAAAAGCAGTGTAACTCACCCTGAGATCGTATTCAGGACTGGTCCCCGCTCCATCATGGCTTAACTTAGCATTGGTACAACATAAAGATTCCTTTTCTCAAGGTCAAATGGGTCGGCCGTGGCCTAAGAATTGGAGGGAGGCATCTACTCTACATTAACCGCCCCGCCTTTGGGTTATTTTTCAAAAAGTAGATAAAAAATATCGGGTTTTTTTTCCACGTGCTTGGAGTATCTCCACGTGCTGATTAGCGGCGTGAATTGTATGGGAGAATACGAAAACAACCGAACACATCCGTTAGCTTCGGCTTACCTCGGCATACTAAAAGCGATAACGCAGGAACGAACTTGATGTATATGACGTATCACGAACGTTTTTTGGGTTTCGGTTATTGTTATTTTTTAACCTGAACGTACGGGATACGGTTTGTTGCGTTTGGGCGATGATATAGCGGCCGTATCACGTACGTTCGTATGGTTAAGGCGATTAATTAACGAGATGGCGTGCTTTCAACTCAGAATTTATTGTAACAAAACATGGTCATACAAGTTATATGCAGGTTTCGCCAAGAAGTTGGTATCTACACTAATCTAGACTATCCTCTCTCTCTCTGAAGGAGCTCTAACCGGGCAAGTTAATGGGGCAAGACACACAAGTACAGCACATAATAAGAAGGAAGTTGATAGCGGCTTACATGAATAGCTGATGGTCAAACGACGCCATCGTCAAGGCGGAGTCTACGTGGTCAGCGTCCAAAGTACACAGGTATTAATCATTCTCACATTGAGTTTAACAGTTAAAAGGACACCATACTAGGTATTTACAAGGGTAGTATGGTAACCATCTGCTATAGGCCTCAAGCCCGCGTGCAGTTGATGTTTCCATTTATGGAATCGAATGATGCAATAAGGAACCGGCTGCGTGCTTCAAAGAAGCACGCAGTTGATCGCTTGGTGTCTGTTTTAGGAATGTGTAATGGCGGGCGGCGGGCTCGCTTCGCGAGGTTAAGCCGTTCCATGCGGTCGGAAATTATCTGTTCCGCTAGACCTCATTGGTTGATTAACAAAGAAGGCTGGCGGGAGCTCACCTGATTGGTTGATTGTGGTAACCTCCGGCGAGATGTGGTGTTATTGGTTGTAGTGTGATGTTTTGCAAACGAGAGGCTAGAAGTATTCTAAGATCTTCTATTCGTTACGTAACAAGGAATTTTAATTTTGTTCATGAACCTTCGGTTGACAAAAACACTAGTTTAATATTTTAGATATTTTTACCATCATATTTGTAGAGGAAAATTGGTAGGAATAAATAAATAAAGGTGAAACTTTTGGTAGGAGTCTGCAATATTTTTTTTTTTAAATAGGGGGCTGTATACCGGCACTGCCCTGACAAAAATATACTGTTGTCAGTAGCTGAATTAGCATCGCGTCTGGATCTCCCTCAGGCGTCGTGAGTTCAACTCCTCGGCTGGCTAAGTCCTCCATCACGATACAAGTAATGTCTTTCGCTTATTGTGGTGGTAGTAGGAGATTTTAAAATATTGTCAGGTTATTCGTAACCTGGGAATGTTTGTGTTTCTATATTAAATAAATAAATAAAAAGTTGTAACTTATCCAAAATTTAATAACCTTTCCATCTCGCAAACAAAAATATCAACTTCTCCAACAGATTGGCATTCGCTTTGTGGCGTCATTATTAATAAATTTAAAATTATTTTGTATTAACCACTTTATTAATATACTCGTACACATATCTACATATTTCGAAAGCGACGCTTTTTTATCAGGAATGTATAGAATATTTTTTAATTAATTTATTTTTAAATATAATAACGTTTTATGAATATCCTCTAGTGCTTTTCAAAATAAGAAATATAAACCACAAATACTATTATTATTTATAAGTCCATCTATGTCCATAGCGTAGAAACGTGAATAAAAGAAACAGTAAAATTAAATTACATTTCAGCCTGACGCTTGGTTATAAAATGTCAGTAATAAAAGGTCTGTTTGTTCATTAGATAGAAACTCGCCATTGTGATTTCAGTAAATCAAGTAATATCTTTTTATCAAAGTAATTAAACGCATATGTCAATCTAGAGAATAATCTTTCTTACTCCGGGAGTAAATAAACGTTTTGATATCTTACATTTCTCAAGAGTAAATCTACGGGTAAACTAAATAGAATTAACCGAACCAAATCTTCCAGTTTACTTACCAAAAGAGACACACAAAAATGTAATATATTTAATGGATTTTCTTCTTATAACTAAGAAAATGTTGTTTCAATCGTATTCATTTTTATATTATATTACATAATACTTAACAATCTATGGTTTAGAATACCGACTGTGGTCCTGTTAATTTTTTAGAGAGTTGAAGGGATTTTTCACAGCTTCATAGTTCATGATTGATACACCTAAGGTTGCCAACTGAAGAGTTTAGCTAGTTTAAAGCGATTTGTAAACCTTTTACGATGCCAGAACTCATCTTTGTAAGATTTTACTATTCATGTAAACACATGTCTTTGTTATTTCTTCAAAAGATGTAAAATAACTTTGTGGAGTCATATTTATTAAATTAATAACAATAAAAATATAAAATTATTTTTATAAAATTAATAACAAATACAGATGATTTTAAATAAATTAATTTGTAACGATTGTAACTTTTTTTATGCAGGAAAGACATCAAGAAATTTTAATACTAGAGTTAAGAAGCAGATACAGATTAGCAAAAAGCTAGCTGCCTGCCCACAAGGTAGTAGAGCATTCTGGGCGCTAGCGGACTCCATAGGTCGCAATTTCTGCAAATCCAGTATGCCACCTCTTACCAGACCCGACGATTTTGGTCGGGAGTCCCAAAATACTCGAAAAAAACCCTTGACTCTATGCAGAAACTGGCGGTCCGTTTGATAGATTCGCCTATCTTAACAAACGGATTGCAATCATTGGAGCACAGGTGGGAATGCTGGCCTTGTTCTATCGGTATTTTAATGAAAGATGTTCCGAGGAACTAGCGTCATTAATCCCTTCGGTGCTGGTGAACACTCGGGAAACACGCCAAACGCGAGTCCAACATTTAAACATGGTTGACATTTGTCACGTGAGAACAGGTCGCTTCTACGACTCATTCTTATGTACAACGGATCGGCTGTGGAATGATCTGCCAGCCTTTGTGTTTCCTCCTTTCTACAACACGAGTCTCTTCAAAACCCAGGGTCACTCCTTCCTCTAAAATACCCTCCACACAGCATCCCCAAAGATGATATAGATATCGAGGAAAATTATTTCCCTGAGGGCAACCTGGTGGATTTATTGTAAAAAAAAACATGTGTAAAAGGTTTAGGTAATAATAATTATTTTGAATTTGTCAACCATATTTTGGAAACAAATCATTATTTTGAAATAAATAAAGATTTTAAAAATGTACATACAAATACAACTGGTTTACAATTAGGTAGACTTGATATTTTAAAATTTGAAAAACTGTTAATAGTTAATTAAAAATTATTAATAATTTTAAAAAATATATTGTAATCCGTTAAATATAATTCCACATTAATTACTACATTTATAATATAATTAATGTAAATTTTAATAATGGGAACTATTAATATTTTTTTGCCTTGCTGTTTTATTTATATTAATAATTAAAATAATTTATTTTTTATAATTTCAAATACGAATTTATTATTTTTTTATTTACAATAATTTTTTTATTTTTCAATTATTTTTACATTTTTAATTGCTTATTTGCCAACTTTCATCAATTATTTTTTAAAAATGGTTTGCTTTTTTAATTTGTTATGTTTTATTATTATTTGTCTGTACCTGTCATTATTTTTACTAGGTATATTGTTTATCCCGACGAGGGGAGCTTTACTTCTGAAACATGTAGATATTTAAATATTGAATACAGTGGTTTTCAACAAAGTAATTGTTTTTAATTTAACATGTCTTTGTATCTAAATGTTCACAATGGCGTATTTTATTTACTGTAGTGTCCAGGTTATTAGGATAACCTAATCTTGCTCGAGAATCTGTTGAATCAGAATCACACCTGATTACAAACTGATCGTGATTAGTTATTTGCATTACGTCACAATGTTTGGATAATCTTCACCGTCAATATTTACGTCTCGTTTTCCAAAGAATTGTATAAACCTACAAAGATTGAAAACAACCCAACTCAGTCCTGACATTTAGTGTTTGCCTCCTCGCAAATCTTCGCCGAATCCATTTCCCCTTTGGAAATCATTCATACATTTGTTACAGTTGATAATATCTCGCATTTGTAGGGTGGGCAGATTGTATCTAGTGTCATAAATCACGATAATGACTTCATCGTTCAACTCTTGTTAGAATATACAACATTCGGTCGTTATTTACGTATAGCTTGTATAATATATTTCTACTTAAATTTAATTTAGCGGGATTAATTTTAGAATACTGAAAGAATTGCTTACAACATGAAGAGAGAAAGAGGATTCTAAAACGGGAGTTCAAACGGGTATTGAAAACAAAATTATTCAAAAAATCCTATCCAACATAAAACATAAATTCATGTATGTAGAAACAGAATTTCATGACATTTTTTCTTTTAATCCTCCATAGCTTATTTAGTTGCGGTTTTCTCTCCTTGTTATTTAATTCCCTTAGTATTCAGTGAAATACAATGTATTTAATGTCATATAATTTTCTCTTGCTCTGTTGTTATTTGTACCTACTTTATATTTGATTATTTACACCCTTAGTTTCTAAATTGTTATTTTATAATACCCGCTCATGAATATTTTATATCAAAGTTTAAATTTGCATATTGTATATATATTATAATAACAGATATACTATGTAGTATATCTTTTATTTTACAATTATATTAGGTTAGGTTATAAAGCGCACTTGAGGTGAACCTTCACAAAACTGCGCTATAGAAATTGACTCTTATTATTATTATTATTAAAAGTATGCAACATGGTTGGCAACAAGGAGAATTTAAATTTGAATAAGAAATTTATCAATTTTCTTACTGTTGTCAAGAAAACTCTGTTTTACTTTGAAATAAAGTGTTAATTATTTCATAAAAATTTACGCGATTGTTTTAACTTAAGACATTGTAATAAAGCAACTAAGTTTTAACGCTGTATAAATAAATACAATCTGACGGTTCCAGGAATTATTTGCATTTAATAAAAAAAAAATTATATAATTATAAAAAAAATAACTAACATTTTATTGTAGATTTTCAGAATTTATTCTACTATTTTGTTCGAGGCATTTGCTTGTATACAGAAGAGGAGAGTACACCACTGTCTATTTTTGTTTACTTTTCTTTTTTTATACCGATAATAACTTTTAACTAATTATAAAGATAAAGAAGAGACATTAAGCCATTCTGGCATCTGTAAATTTGACAGAAAAAAATTGACCGGGAATTTACATAGGTAAAACGACAACATTAGAGTAAAATAACACATTAGATGTTTAACAAGTATAGCATTTTCAGAATTTCCCGAACACTTAATTAATACTAACCATTCATTTGATAGAAATACAGAAGTACAACTAATACATAAAAATGGAATAGGTTTGCGCCGTAATAACTTAGAAGCATTAGAAATATCGAAATCAAATAAAAATAATAATTGACGTATTTTAAACAAATAATTAGATTTAACCCAAAGTTCGATTTTAAGGATATTCCCTTTCTTCCCGTCCCCTTCACATACCCCTCTACCTACCAATCTACCGCCACCCCTCTGATGCTCTGATGTTTTACTCTGATATACTGTCTCTTTCCCCAACTTTAATTGTCTTCATTATGATATATCTCTGTATGTTAATTTAGTTTATATGTTTACATTTTTGATGAACCGGTCGATAACGGATAAATATAAAGCGGTTTAAAACAAAAAAAAATTCTCATTTAATTTTTTTTAAATATTATTCACTTCCTCATGATATAAATATAGTATAATTGCATTTTTTGCGCTCTCGAAATTAACTTTCGTAAAAAAATTGCGAACGTGTCCTACATTCGAAGCAAAATAAAATAAAAGCACTAAAAAAAACACAAATCGGAAAAGTTTCACAGTCAATCTTCTTTGTTATTGAATATGGACTACTAGGAAAATTAAAAAAAGAAGTTTTTTTAACGCTTTTCTAAAGCTTTGTAAGAGTATAGCATACAGCGTCCTTGAGCTGAATTTCCACAAAAACGGCGCTATGTAAATCATTCAATTATTATTATTAATATTATTATAGCGTCCTTTAGGCAATATTTCATAAATTTAGAGCCTTCACAATAAACCCATTAGTATACTATCGTTAATATATTCAACAACCGTATTTATTGGAATATTGTGTTATTCTGTCAAAATTAATTTATGTTATTGAAAAATAAGGGTTGTTATTTGATACCTGGAGTGTGTCATGTATAAATATTTGAGTGTAACTGCGTCGCTCATTGTGGTCTGATAATGTAATAATGTTGTGTCCACCGAAGGGTTGATGACCATAGCTCAAAATAATATTTATCGATTATTTCAAAACATTTGGTCAGGAGTCGGATAGTTAAGAGACAAAGGAGACAAATGCAAACGGCACAATAACCGCGCAGGTATCGATGGATAATGTTTTTGTAGATGTTTTTCGGTTCCTAATATGTGTCGGTTCTTAAATGAGCCGTAGTTCAATCGAGTCGTACTTTCTAGTCGTACGAAAATATTGAGCGGATAACGTGACTCCCGCTCTTAACAAAATGAGTCATGATCCATCGTTACTTGTCACAAAATTTGTATTGAGCTTTCGTACCGGCGTATTGACATATTCGGCGTTTTGACGGCCTCCACGGTCGAGGGGGTAAGGCTCTCGACTACGAATCCGAAGGTCACGGATTCAAATCCCGGCGTGCGCAAGCAATTTTTATTTAATTGATTTGTGTTGTTTCACAATTAATTCATTTAAAAATAATACATAGTATATTTGCGCACGTTCCAAAGGGGAAGATACTCTCAGTATCGCCCTGGTGAAAGACCACCATTCAGAATTGAAACGTTGCTTAAAAATGGCTTTTAGCCGAGTTTGGTGACCAGATCTGAATAGCTAGGTATTCCCCACCTTCCTCTTCCCCTTCACCTTCCCCTCCCCAATACCTTCAGCCTCACAACATTCCCCAATTGGGAATGCCATAGTCTCACTGGCTCCAGACGGTTGGGAGTAGTTTGGGACTCTTGTGCGGTATTCATATAAATTTAAAAAAATATTACCGATATATTGTAGCAACTAGCCGCCCACGTAACCTTACCTTTCAAGCTAAACCTTTGACATTTCAGAAATCTTGTGCAAAGTTCAAGTAGTTGAAAGCATCTCTATAATAGTCCATTTATAGCGCAAGAGGCACAAATGTACTATAATGATAATAATAATAATAATAGTTGGATGATTTGTATAGCGCCGTTTTTGTGAAAAATCACCTAAAGGGCGATATATCCACGTAGCTGAACACAAAAGCCTTAGGGCGAACCGTGTATCTGCTTGTAACACATTTCACAGGAACTTCAAATGAATATATTATTATTATTTTTATAAACAATAATTATTAATCTAAAACACTCATCCAAATTGAAAAAACCTTCCGAGCAAAGATAAATGTCGCCGGCAGGACTAAGAACTTTAGTTTATCAATTAATAAATATTTGACAAGTCAAAGCAATTTTCACCAATAAAAATGTAGACATAATTTATCTCGACGCCATCTATTTGAGGGATTTAGCCGTTACAAGCCTCTCT
The DNA here is from genome assembly GCA_022606495.2 of Halesus radiatus. Classification (NCBI taxonomy): domain Eukaryota; kingdom Metazoa; phylum Arthropoda; class Insecta; order Trichoptera; family Limnephilidae; genus Halesus; species Halesus radiatus. The sequence continues at coordinate 104,194 of JAHDVE020011621.1, read as the reverse complement.
CATACTAATAAAGTTGGTTGTTTACAGGTGAAAATATAATAAAACAGTAATTATTGAATGGAACACTAGTATATATTGATTAACTTGGCGGGTTTGCGATAAGCCGACGTAGCCCAACGGTAGAGCATCTGACCGGACATTAGAAGGGTGCGGGTTCGAGTCCTGCCGGCGACATTTACCTTTGCTCGGAAGGTTTTTTCAATTTGGATGAGTGTTTTAGATTAATAATTATTGTTTATAAAAATAATAATTGTTACCCTTTGCGCTATGCACAAAAATCTTGTCTTAAGTTTTTAAGAACTTTAGTTTATCAATTAATGAATATATTATTATTAGAAATAAACGGGAAAATATTTATATCATAACAATCGATGTAAGTACGATAATGTGAATACAGGTGAGAGGTGATAAATTCTTGATATTTATGAATGTGAAAAAAAAAATCAGCATTTTGATATCACCAAGTACCTACGAACAGGATTAAGGACAGGTTGGATAATCAAATTTAATTAATTTACTTAATATTATGAGAGATTTGATTATTTATTATCTTTATTAAGAACCTTATCACACTCCTCATAAAAATGTGTTCATATTATTTATGTGCAATTGTTATTGGACTTCATAAGTTTATTCGGATTTATTTATTTACGTGCAAAATATTTGACCACCACGATGACAAATATATTTATTGATAAATAAGATTTATAATCTTTTTTCCACATTTTTATTTTATTTCAGGGTTCGGTTTCAGGCTATTACAGCCATTGTCAGACAAAATCGTAACATCTTTCATTAAACTACGGTATATATAATAAATCATTATAATGGCATTCCACCACGAATTGTCATTATCAAAAAAAATATATATATATAAATATAATTTTTTTTGTCAGCGGCAACCGCATTCAGTCCTCCATTAATGGAGTTTCCTGCATTTACGGTGCTTTCAATATCCCTGTCAGCCTTTCCATCTCTCGTAAACATACTTCCCAAATATACAAACTCAACCACCTTTTTTTTTTTTTTTACATGAATACCGCACAAGAGTCCCAACTGCTCCCAACCGTCTGGAGCCAGTGAGACTATGGCATTCCCAATTGGGGAATGTTGTGAAGCTGAAGGTATTCGGGAGGGGAAGGAGAAGGGGAAGAGGAGGTGGGGAATACCTGGCTATTCAGATCTGGTCACCAAACATGGCTAAAAGCCATTTCAAGCAACGTTTCAATTCTGAATGGTGGTATTTCACCAGGGCGATACTGAGAGTATCTTCCACCCTGGAACGTGCGCAAATATGTTATATATTATTTTTAAATGAATTAATTGTGAAACAACACAAATTAATTAAATAAAGTTCACTTGCACACGCCGGGATTTGAACCCGCGACCTTCGGATTCGTAGTCGAGAGCCTTCCTCGACCATGGAGGCCGTCCGCTCCGAGTATTCGTTATTCACAACTATATTGCACGCTGCTTTCGTACTCTCTCTTTCAAACACCTTGACTTTAGATATACTTACGTTCATTACGTTATTCTTCATACATATTTCGTTCATACTAGATACCTAATATAACATTAATTAATAATGTAAGGAAAATTACGTATTCACCGCTTCTCAGTATGTTCACATTATCAAAGCAATATAATATTTCTATTTTTGAAACTGTTAATACATGATGGAATTCCATTATAGTGTATTATAATAAAACAAATATTTGTTTTATTATAAAACAATATAATACATTTAAATAAATCAATTAAGAAAACATTATCAGTTAAATACGAGGAAATACATTACAAATGTGAAAACCTCACAGAATGCAGAATTTTTATTGTTTTCTAACTAAATCGGTTTTATCGATCATAAATTATCATTATTTTTATAAACCCGTCCAAATTAGAATGGGGTGGGAATAAATAAAATCATATAAATAAGTCGTCACGATGTGGATTAACCGCATTTTGAATATGGCCTTAAACGCCGACACAGCTGTCACAATAATAAAACACTAAAAATGCTTACAGAACTTACTAATAACATTATTAAAATTGATTTACATTAAATTTAAAAAAAGATACGAAAGACTGTAGATATTCTATACTGTTAGCAATCATCACCGTATCATCAACATGCAAATGGAAACATATTTTCAAATTACTCATTATCACGCCCATGTCCACCTCCTTCAATTCTTCCATATCTACATGTATAGATTGAAGAACCAAGGTGAGATTACGCAACCTTGCTTAACACCTTTAGTAATGTCAAAACACCCCGTAAGACAACAGTTCACCCTAACACATGCGACTTGAACAGACACGCGATTGCCTGTATGAGATTCATATTCACTTCATACTTGAACGACACCTTCCATAACTTTTTTTTTGCTTTCAAATATTAAATGCACAATTCATATCTGAATTCGAAAAACTAAACACAGCCTACCTTTGATCATAGATCAATGAACGCCACTGGAACCACCGTATTCCAAATGAGGAGATCTGAAAAGATTTCAAGGGGTACACGTAATTAACGGGATTAAAAAATCTACCCTTATTTTGGTATTGAAGTAAGTGTCAGACTATATGACATGCAAGTGGATTGAAGGATCAAGTGAATCAAATACGTGAGTCGGGTCATGCCAAGGTTGGAATTACAGGGAGTACCTATATATGTAAGAAAGATAAATAAGCATGGAGTGTGCTAATACGGATATATGTGTGGTTCTATTTTCTTTACCCAAGGGGTTAAATTTAATAAAGTTTTGATTAGTTTTGAGCTTAAAAAAGGTATATAATATTTACATGGTATCCGGAAACTTGTGGTAAAATGGATTTTGGTGAATTTGCACGACACTTGTAGTCGATATTGAAGTGTAACTTTTTTGATTTGAGATTTCGTTTTTGAGAAATTTGAGTCGGAATTTGGAATTTTTTAAGTCAACTCTGAATGAAATCGGTTGCTACGGTTACTTAGCTGTTTATTTTATTTTAAATGCGTCGAATCGTAGACCCAGCTTCAAAATTTTTAAACACTTTAGTTGCGAAAAAAAGAAAAACAAAAAAAATCGAAATGCTTAGAATATATGACGGGAATGTGAATGAAAGAAGAAGCCGGGACGCCCGAGGTAGACGTGGCAGCTAATCCCAATTGTTTAAGGCGCCATAGCACATTCCACCTGAATACTTACAGAAATAATATTTCCTACTTTAGTCCTCTGCCTCAAATGTGGCGACTATATAATAAGATAGAGTCTGCTAATGTAGACATTTTTGTCGATAATCTGTACAGTTTCAGAAAAAATGTCCTGCTATTACTTAGGTAATAATACGTAACAGTGATTGGGCTAATTATATTATGTATCACTTGTATCCCTCTTTGTGTATCTTGTTTCTATTGAATTGTGTGACTTTTTGCAATTTTATTTTTTGTGTATCCTTTGTCTGATTATTTGTAATTACATGTTTTGTGTATCTTTGTCTGATTATTTGTAATTTTATGTAATTTGTGTATATTAACTGAGTTTTTATAACTTGATTGTTCTCACATGACTGTGAATATCTGTAAAATTCTAGTAAAAAAAAATAAAAAAATCAAGTGACTTGAGTAAATGTCAAGAGTCAGAATAACAGAATAGTATGTCTGAGACGATGTATGAATGCGAATTAAGGAAGGAGTGTTTACCAAGACGGAGTTGTTTGATACGACGTGATGGTTAGTTAGTTAGTTAGAATATTTGTTGAGGAAGGTGCTACATATGAAACATTTATCAAAACCACTTAATCGCGTAAAACTAGATAACGCTGAAGTACTCCAATTGAGCGTCGTGTCTTTAAGCTCGGATTAGCAATTTGATGTTTCTGTGGTGGCAAAGTTCCGCGCTAATGGAAATAGATTATTAATTACGTCGAAGCAGTTATCTATATTTGTGTACAGCGCGTCGGGGGTTATGGAGAGGTAACTTGGTTCATTAACTCAGCCGAGTGAGCAACTTCGTACAATTATTCACATGCTAATTTTTAATTAATGCTTATATTCGGTTCTTTGTAACTATAACGAAGTTTTATAACACGAAACCATTAAAAGTTTAAGATCCCGATCATTAAGCATGTGACCTTATAGAGCAGGGGTGTATATCGCATACTCTATCTCATGGAGATTTAATTTAAAAAAAAAATTATCGTATAATATTAATTACATACGATGGAAACTTGTATCTGCTGAGCCACTGCAAGTAGCTTGTGCGCAGGAGTTTAGTTTAACAATATTATATAATACAACAATAAATAACAATCAACAACACTATAGGTGCATGCATGTTGTGATCAATCTATACAAGTTGGAAAAAATACAGCATAAAATTTTGTTATAAAGATACTAGATTCCAATTACATAATATAGATTTGAATAATATTATAAAAATATCAAAATATCAAGTATTTAACAAATTGAGAAATAAAAACAGCGGTACAGTTCGATTTTTAATTTTAGTATTTTTCTATTTGCTTAATATAAATCTAATTTAATAATTAAGTTCTGTTTTTATCAGTTTTTCATTATTATTGTGAAAGCAATTTCGGCGTTCAATGCCATTTTCAAACTGTGTTAGGCCACATTGAGACGAATTATTTATATGATTATATTTATCCCTACCCAATATAATTTTTTATGGTGCCTAAAATGATTTATTACCGATGGAACCGATTTACCGAGAAAATAATTGTGATAATAGATTCTCTATTCTGTGAGGTACTTTAAAATCTATTTTCCCCCGCTTCAAAAAAATGTTTCATTATATGTTTTATAATGTTGACTTATTGACTTTTTTAAATGTGTTATATTGGTTAGGTCTGATGCATACATACATGCGTTTTAAATGATTAGGAGTCAAGCGATAGACTACTCACTGCAAAGCTCATTTATAAAACCATATTTGCTGTACGATATTACATTTGTTCAATGAAGGAATCTTAAACAAGCTAGAAATTTATTAATTGATAAACTAAAGTTCTTAAAAACTTAAGACAAGATTTTTGTGCATAGCGCAAAGGGTAACAATTATTATTTTTATAAACAATAATTATTCATTTAAAACACTCATCCAAATTGAAAAAACCTTCCGAGCAAAGATAAATGTCGCCGGCAGGACTCGAAATTAAAATAAAAAAAAAAAAGCTAGAAATTATTCAAAACACAGCTATGAGATGTATACCAAGGAATAGCAAATATACAAAAATAAATCAAATGAGAGAAGAGATTGATAGGATTCCGATAAAATATAGACTGCTATGCAATGTGTTAATTTTTGTACATAAAATTCTAAATAATCGAAAGCTTAAATATTTTATGGATGAAATTGTTTTTAATGTAAATATACATTATAAATGTCAATATAATTAGATTACCGCATATGAGAAAACAGGGTCACAGAACTGCTTAATGTATAGAGGACTGAGCATGTATGAGATTCCTGAAAGTCTGTAGAATCAATGTATTTAAAGAGAATTGTTGTGTTTACTGTAAATATATAATATTACAAATAATGAGATGTGACCATGTGCATATTAGTTTATATAGTTATATACATAAAATGTTATATAAAATAACACAATAATAAATAAATGAATAAAATACTTATCTTCGCAAGCGGCTGAAGGTAGACCTGACGAACGAATGAACATAATGTTTAAATAATAGATTTTATATCTAACTAGCTGGTGTGTACCCGGCCTTGATCGGGTACAATAATTGATTTAACAGCGAAAGTAACTATCTCCAAATAAAAAAAAAATTCATTTGAATATTTTATTTCATTCCAAACGTTTATTTTTTCAAAATATATCAAAATCATAAAGTTAAGTAGGTACCTACTCGTGTTCTCCATTTTGAAAATATTCTACCCAATGTTTTTCATAATAATTTTAAAACGTTATTGCAAACAGTTTTATATATTGGATTTCATTCAAACTACTTTCTAAACCTTCCCGGCACTAATAAAAACAGACTGTGCTATTTTCAGTGAAACCGGTCCAGTGATTTTCGAGAACATCGAGGACAAACAAACAAACTTACATTGATTTTTATATATATATAGATTGATCTAATTAATAAACTATTAAGCAATTTTTCGGTAATCGGAGAGGATGGACCGCTACTCAAATCTGTCTTGGCAAACACTCCTTGTTTCATTCACATTCATACATCGTTTGAAACATACTGTTATTCCGACTCTTCTTCATTGAATTTTTTCGTAATCTTTAAAAGGGTTATCATTTAATAAAACAACAAGCATATGAAAGCGCCGCAGGCTAAAATTTTATTGGTAGAATATCAAACTGATCACTGTCATCAATTTTCATCATTCTGATTCTGTTTTACAAAAAAATGCAAAAGGGTATCGTAATAAACTTTTAATCTGACTTCAATTTGCCTTCAATGTTTTGAGCCTAAATACATAATTATATATACGAAATAATGACTGCGATCAGCTTTGAAAGCTCTCGCGATCGATCGTTTGGGCACCCCTATTATAGTCCAATTTTATTACCCCTGATAACTGGCTAAGTTCATTAAATTTTCCCCTTGTTTTTCTGAAGTTTGTTTACAAAAACATGGGAGTATTGGTAGGAGGTTAGTGCCCGTGTCCGGGAGGTTTTATTTGAAGTTTAGTTGCTTACCTAAATGTACATGCTTAAGGGTAGGTCTCCACTTTCGATTTGTAGTCGCGGCGAACAAAAAATCGCTGCCGCAGAAAATCTGCAAGGTGGCACACACTGCGATAAATAAATAGTTGAATTAAAACAGTTTTCCAATGAATGTAATTGAAACTACTTGTGTGATTGCTCTTTTGCTTTGGACGAGAAGTAAACGGCGGAAGCATCGTTATTGGGTACAACCAAATACAAGATTATAGAAACGGCAGTTTTTACACGGTCACTATATTCCTTTAATTGTTCATCAAAACGAGCTGGTCTCTTTTCAATTTATTAAATAAGTAAATCAATATTTCGTCATGCGATATTTAAAGTATTTGCAGTGTTCCAAATAGAGACCAAAACAAAAGTGCTTCAGAACTGCGATTAAACTACAGTAAGTGGGAGCATGTCCATCCCTGTTTGTGATATTCATTGAGGAAGAACGACAGTCGCGTCGTAGCAAAAATAGGACCGGTCGCAATTTTTTAATCGCTGCAGTTATTTATCGCAAGTGCGTGCACTTGTATTTGAAACAATGAGTTTCATTTTTGCGACTAGAAATCGCAAGTGGAGGTCGTATCTAACTGGAGAAATAATTATAGCACTTACTTACTACGTATAATTAATGCATAATTTTTATTCTATGTATAAATTTTTTTTCGTACTTAATTTTAAACAATTTTTTTTTCGTCATAACACTAACCAGTACCTACCAAACACATATACATAAGCTCTTTAATCTTAATTATTACACTTTTTTCTAGATATGATATATTACAATACTAGCGCCAATATTAGCGCCCTTGAGGTGATTTTTCACAAAAACGGCGTTAGAAAAATCATCCGATTATTATTACTATGTCAGCTCTTTTCCCCCTATTTTTGTATAATGGCACTTAATATGAACTAAACTTGTCAATTTGACTGTCCTAAAACGGGATTTGTTAGTAATTGGGTAGTCAAAGCTTTCTTAAATGTTGATATTAAATAATTTGTGTTTCAAATAAATAAATATTGTTATTATAATAGAATCAAATTAAAGAGATTCTTGCTTGGGTAGTGGTGTAGGTACTCCATCGTGGGACTTTTGCGGGGTAATTGAGGACTGTGGGTGGATGTTTCAAACTATTTAGAAGCAATTCGAAGCATTATCGATGTGCACTATTATACATGCAAAAATCTCTTTAGAATGTTTTGCTTGCAAGATCAGTAAAAAGATATTGTTGAAATGTAATAGAGCAATACACATGATCAGTGAAAGCGACTGTTGAAATACCACACGAAACTTTTATGTTTTGAAAAGTAGATAAAATCGGAAAAAAAGTCACATGTATTATTCCATTGCTTTGTGTAAAACTCATACCGGATTCGGAAAAAACTCACTGTTTTCCACGGTTATGTATCAATGCCTTAGCTGAAATTAGACAAGCCCTTGTCGGCGATCTGCGAATGTTATGTACCGACATAAACCACCCTGAAAATATAAACCGGTTCTATCTGCTACTTTTACGCACTAAAGCCATCCTAGAACTGAAATAAAATCCTCTTATACAGTACTTACATATTTATTTATTTACTTACGCCCTTAGGGATATAAAAAAACCATTGCGTTTCAAAGCTTATATGTGGTGGGCTGAATCGGGAAAGACCGGTTTAGGGAGACTTCTCGACCTCTCATGCTGGACTCTCTCGACCCGTCACCTTGCAGTGCAGTGGGGGGATGGATTAATACTTCCGTCACTACTGGACACACTGACCTTCAGATTCCTACTGACCCCTCATAACTTTTTTCTTCTCATAAATTCCTCTCTTTTCCTTCCTAAAAAGACCCTCCTCACAGTATCCCATAGGCCTCGTGTGAAAGTATTTACCTCATAGCCTCCTGTTTGAAGTTAATGTAAAAAAAACATAAAATCAAACAACTTCTTTTTTTTTAATAAAACCAAATTATTTTATAGTGTTTTTTGAAGGTTTAGCCGTTTCTTCCTTCTTTGAATACATATACCTAACACGTATTTCACGTAAGCAGGCTTATTCAGGCAGTGTTCTTATCTTCAAGGAGGGACTTGCAAAAAAAAAATCTTTAAAATCCACAACCATTGTTGTTCCAAAGTACCAACATTAATATAAATACTTTGTGCGTTTTAATTAGAGTTACCGTTATTTAGTGCCCCAAGTTTCAGAAGTAATGAAGGCAGTGGAAGAGCGTCTAAAAAAAACATTTTTTAATTTAATAATTTCTAGCACCAAAGGTACGGCGGTAATCCCATGAGAAAATAAATAGCATGTTCAAATTTAAAGCATATCACGGATATACGGTATGCATCGCTCATACAATACAAATAAACTCACGAACTCATTTATCTACTCACTGTGGATGTTCTTCGCTAAATTCATCATTTACTACAAAATATTATACATATATCTCTACCTATTGTAATGATGTATTTCGTAAATAAATATATGATATATGGAAATATTATAAACCACTTCAAATTGAAAAATTATTCACTAAGTTTTATTTTTAATATTTTATTTTTTCTATCATCAGTCCTTCTTTTTTGTACCTTCAATAGACGCCTATTCTTGCTTTGTTATTTCCAGATATTTTTGAAATTTTCTTTGTTTTTATGCACGCTCATAAGGGATCTTTATTGCTTACATATTTTTCACATTATATGTCTATGTCTTTTACTTTGTGTCATATTATGTAAAAGCTTAAAGTCGTTAATGATTAAAAATAAAATAATTAATAAAGTAAATCTCGAGAGATGATTGTAATTTAATTTAATTTAGACTAATATTTTTCATTAGAAATGAACAGATTCGATTTAAACCACATGTTCATTATTTTACGTACCACCTGAGTTTTTTTTCCTATTTTCACCTTCATCCCTAATTACATGAATTGTGATTATTAGTAACCTCCTGTATTTTATGGATAACGTGTGTATTTAGAATTGGGCGAAGTTATTAGGAATGGTAGATGTAGGGAAGTACATACACACATAAAATATACAAGGGAAGCTAGGCCCAAGTAATTCCCTAGCAACTGTGTTTATTACCATATGACATGGGTCTATTCCGTTTGAACGTCTAACAGGCAACATAATTATTTATTTAAGTAGGATATTTTCTGAGAAGACGAAAAAATAGTATAACTGTTTATTTTTGTCGTTAATTTGCGGACCTTCAAATTTTTTTTCTTCTTAAATATGAAGAAATATTTTGATGCTGATCAGTTTTGAATGATTTCATCATTTTATGACGTCTTATTTACATCTTGAAGATAAAATCAATCCTATTGTTGATTATTTATTTAAATTATAAAAAGCTGAGATGATTTTCCATTTGGTTTGAGGTCAGAAAGCAATTTCGAAACCTTTAAAATAAGTCGATAAACAGATCTATTCAAAAGAGGCTACAAACTCTAAAAGAAGCTGTTAGGCGTTCTTGAGGTGATTTTAGTCACGGCGCTCAGAAAAATTGACCATTTCACAATATAGTTATAATAACAATACACCGTTCAAGAGGCTATAAGCCATAAGTAGTAATGGTATATCCCTCCTAGAACTAAGGCAGATACTCAGGGTTCCCGGGATAAATGCAGTTGGAAACAGCCATGGGTACAAACTGAATTCTCTCACATAGAGGTACCGTAAAAATTGTTTTGAATTTTCTCGACAGTTAGTACATCGATGGACTTACAGGTTAAGCCTGTATGTTTATCTCAATTGCCTTTATTAGAACGGTGAAGGATTGTTATATTTCTAGTGAATCACTTTGCTCTTCCTGAAAAACTCTTAATTACCCCCTCCCACTCCAACACATAAATATTGATGTATGTCTTTCATTATTTTGTATCTCATGTTAGTTTTAATATAGTCCTGACGAAAGAAGGCTACTACCGAAACCGGTCGTACTTTATATTAAATTGAAGTGGTTTAAAATAAATGTTTGTATTTAGATTGCAAATTATGGCAAGCCATAAAGAAAATACTCTTCACGAATATGTGTAAATATGTCGTTGGGTTGTAATACGAACGGCACAGAAAGCTAATTTCAAACAGAGGTAAATAACCCTTTCTTTAAAATACATTATTTCCTGACGCATTAGCGTACTTTTTTACACAGCTGAAGGGTTTGCGGGATCAGTGATTTTTTTATAATTTCAATTATTAGGAGGACATTTTATTGATTGTAAACATTTCATTTTCCCAGAAGTTTGGTAGGAAAATACATATTTTTAATAAAATTCACGATCACAAAACTTCAAAATTTTTTTTTTACGATATTGGTTATAAATGATTTCAAAGCTTCTTTCAACTGTTGTTAGAGCGGATGTTTTTAACAGGGTAAACTAACCATGATAAAGTTACACATATTTAAAGAGGGTTAATTTTTTTTTAATATGATACAATACGATACGATTACATAGATATGTATTTTTTAATATTTTAATATATATATTCTATTGGTACATTACATATTGCTGTAGGATTTTCTTATAAAATATTTATGAATGACTGAATGACTGAATTACTGAACTATTCAATTACTGTATTACTGAATTACTGAGTACTGAATTACTGAATTACTGAATTACTGAATTACTGAATTACTGAATTACTGAATTACTGAATTACTGAATTACTGAATTACTGAATTACTGAATTACTGAATTACTGAAATACTGATGTACTGAATTACTGAATTACTGATAACTTAATTATTGAATTAATTATTGATGCAATTACCGAATGACTGTTTGACTTAATTACCGAATTGTTACTGAATTTGTGAATTACAGATTTAAAGTATTACTGAATTACTTAATGACTGTGTAACTGAATTTTAAATTTATGAATTGCTGTATTACTGAATTACTGAATAACTGTATTACTTAAATCCTGAATTACTGAATTACTGTATTAGTGAATTCCTTAATTACGGTATTCCTGAATTACCGAGTTACCGAATTTTGTGAATTACTGAAATACAGCCAATGAAAACTCGAACAATGAAGAAATTATTTTTACTAATTAAAAAAAAAAAAAAGAATTTCTTCTGATTTATCGAATTATTTTCCATTATTTAAAAAAAAAACTGGTATGGAAGAAAACACTCCGTAATTGTGTGATCGGGTGGAATATCGATTGACTAAATCTTTATTGGATTTTCCACTAAAGATTCGTTGAGTTCTACAATGCTATGAGATTATTTTATTTTCTTACATCTATTCCTTCTTTCTCCGGAACAGGTTTGTTTGATTTTCTTTTATGGTGTAATTTTTATGTCATCTTTTATTTATGCTAGCATTGTTGATTTTCCGCGATTTGAATTGCTGATTGAAACTGCTTCTGAAATTGTGAGGAGAAATCAAAGGGGGAATATTTTTTTTGAAACGATATCTCCCCATTGACGCGGTCTTCACCCCTGCGTACTTAACTTGCATTGCAAAAAGTAATGTTTTCTTAGGATATTATTGAATGGCTGACCATTGTTGTTAAGATAAAAAAAATATTTATAACATGTAAATATTTACAAAGAATAGTCTGTGAATTTTCAAGGCAAATTTCTGTAGATGGAAGTTAAATATTAGTCGGATAATGAAAAAAACCAGCTGGCAAAAAAGGGCCAAACCAATTGTATTTTTTTGTTTTTATTGCTTTGAAATCGAAGTGAAGTATTACTTGAAGACATCTAATAAACACAATCGCCATTCGATTAAGATAAACATCATCTGGAAGCTCATGCTTTCGTTGAAGTATAATCAGCATTTTGGGCAACGCGCGGAGGCCAAGTTAGTTTATATTACACGTAAAGCAACTATTAAAAACCATGATTATTTAACCAGATGTTTTTGAAAATAGTGATTCAACGTAATTTTTGTAGATTCACGAGTTGTTTTAAGATATCTAAGTTGGCGAGATTAATAAATCATCCATTTTTATTACAACTTTGTGATTAAGCATGATATTCATTGAAAAAAATATGATTCATGTATTTATTCAACAACTATGTTTCCTAAATAATTATCTTTTCATACGTAGGAAGATGATCAATAACCGCACGATTAATGCGCTCAGTTTGCGATGTTTGTAGAATGAACAGTATACACGTGTTTTCAATTATGCCTTTCGATACATTTATCCTGGTGTTGGTTTTGAAACAAAATTTAATGTATATTATTAATATGCGCTATAAAACAACGCATTATTTAAGAGATTATACTTAGATTTAAAAATAAAATAAAAATAATTTTTTAAAAAATCATGTAAATTCATGTATTATTAAAGATTATTAATATTTTTCATATGAAGCGGTAACTTGGTAATGTGACATTATAATTTAAAAACTAAAACAATAAATTTGTTTACATCACTTTTATTTGTTATATACTTTTGTCAACCGGGTTTCGTCACTACCGTAGCTTCTTCAGGGCAGTATAGGCAGTAGTCATATACTGCCCTGAAGAAGCTACAGTAATGGCGAAATCCAGTCGGCAAAAGTATATAACAAATAAAAGTAATGTAAATAAATTTATTGTTTTATTTTTTAAAGATTATTAAGATTATCTAACAAAAAAACAGGGCTTTGAATGTGGCATCGAAATACGGCCATGTGTAATACCAATGCATTGCGCTTTGGCAATTGCAATTTTGGCGCTCTCGCAGCAGCCGGCAGCTTTTTATAAGCGCTCCAGTTTATCTGGGAAATATTGCTTAGTTCTTAATTTTTCCGGTGTTAAAGTAGCGTAAAATAACCGTAATAATTTATAGGTTACATTTATAAAAATCTTATAATTTTAGTGTGGCCGTTTCGGGCTTAAATCAAGTTTATAATAAAAAATCAAATAAAAACCCAAACATTTTAAGTTCAAATCTGTCATTTTGTTCTAAATTAACCCAAAAGCATCGGTCATCGGTCGCCACATGTGCTTGTTTAAAGACCTTTGCCTGTTAAAAGCCTAGGAAAGTGTCCAAAGTGAATTAGTGAATGGTTGATTTACAATGTTATTCTTTGAACTATGGTGATTGTAAACAATATCGTTTACGACCGGGCTGCATAATAATAAATGTGAATGTGTTATTTTGGACCATTTAATAGCTGCAAAAAGGTATCGTTAGGTATCGTAAAATTAGATTTCGTGGCTGCCGAGAAAGGCGCAATAGGAAAAGACATTTGACGAGAAGATCTTCTGCTGTCACGGCGACCTGAGTTCTGACCTCCAGTCTACAGAGCAGATCCGGTGAATCATGCGGCCCACGGACGTGCCCGACCAGTCTGCCCTGCGACCTGCTGTGGTCCGACCCCGACAAGGACACCACCGGCTGGGGCGAGAAATGGACGACACGCTGGTGTGCTCTTTCCAGATCCTGAAGCCAGCCGACAAGCGCTACTTGGCGTACCGGCAGTCCCGTCAGGCCGCCCAGGGGCGTCACCAACAAAGACAAAGAAGATTGGATATGGATATGGATCAGTTCCCCCGGCCCCCGTCCTCACCGCCGCCCAACTTCACATAACTCCTATCATTTTTATTAGCGTTTTGCAATATATCGTAAGGAATAAATACAGTTAGCATTTTTTTTTTCTCTCAATTTAACATGTATGAAAACTTAGATCAAGCCGTATTTAGTTTTGATAATTTAACTGCATCTCTTTATATGGTCTATAAATAATGTGTAATGATAGCCTGTCCAAAAAAAAATGTAATAGATGTAATATAGGAATAATGTAAGAATAGAAAGTAAGATTTGTACAGCGCCCTTGAGGTGATTTTTTCACAAAAACGGCGCTATAAAAATCATCCGATTATTATTATTATTGCAGTGGCTTAAACTTATTCATGAGTACGTTGTATTTAATTAAGAAACCCCCTTCCCCCCCAATTCCTCGACGGATTCATACTTTATAAAGACCCTACCAAGAAAATTACTCTTCTTCTAGCCGATGTCGAACGTAATTTTCTTGTATTTTTCTCTTTTCATTTTACCAACAGTGATAAAATTGACACTATTTTTATGTGAAATTAGTCGCTGGAATGTATTTTACGTCCCTAAACATTTTAAATAAATTATCAGTTGACCACTATAGGTAGGAAAACAACAACAAAAACAATTGTGTATTTATATTCTATGTCCATGGGCCTAACGCGTTGACAACCCCATTCGTAGCCAACTGTAGCTAAATCATATATGCATATGAACTGAAATGTAGTTCGTTGTAGGTTCCTTTGAATATTAGTTATGAATATTTTTTCCTCACAATACACTATGCGTCGTACATTGAAAGTTTTAACGTCGTAGCAATTTTAAAAGCAAGGTTAATGCTATTTCTAAATTAAGGTCATACTAAGTAAGCTTTCACATCATGATTACTTTCATCAAAGCCTTTCGTTTTTTTAAAGAAAATCGTTCAGATTATTCAAAAAACATTGCGCCATAAAACGTCAAGCTCAAGACATGCTTATTATTAAGAAATTCGAGGAAAGTATTCAGAAAAACCTTCTTGCCTTCTAATTATTAATATTAAGGAACCCTCAGAGATTTGCAAGAGACTGGATTTATTGCGTGTTTTCCCTGGAAACTCATTATTTTTCTATCTTATCCGAAGCCAAAGGAATGAAGAAAGAATATAATAAAAGAGTGCATTGCCAGGGGAAAACTCTGTGGCTTCGAAGAATACCAGACTGTGAAGACAGATTCTAGGATAGCCATGTTATATTTTGTGATGCAGAAATTGAAATCTCCTGTTTCGATATTGCTAATTCTTCTTCTTTTTTCTATTTTACAAAACTCCTGAGTGTTACTCAGTTAGTCTTGGTGGAGCTGGGAAATCTTTTTTGGGAGATTTTCGTCTCCTCTAGTACGTGTGTGCGGTATAAAATAAAGTGCTATGTTTATTGCACAATAGCAGATAACGATATACGACACGAGGTTAAGTCATTTTAAATGTTAACCATTACCAGTGGGGTGTAAGAAAAAAGAACCATAAAGATAAATTAAAAAGCAATGAATACTACGAATTTCTAATCAAAATGTTTTTTTTCTCCATGTATTTGGTAAGAAACTTGTACTCATTTATTCAGTTATCTTCAAAAATCAGTGGAAGGTGATTGTAAACTGGCCATTTTCAAATATTCAATGCACAATATTTTATACTCGAATTAGAAAAAACTATATACAGTTCACCTCTAGTCATAGGGCAATGCACGCCACTAGACATTACTATAGTTATGTCCCTCCTTCCATTTTTTTACGGTGAACTGATTTTAAAGTTCAGTTTAAAATGCTGTTTTACAGCAGTAAAATAGTGTACTGAAAATTTTATTGAATAAATATTTATTTTTTGTATCCACGTGGGAAAAAATCGGCAAGTTATTCAAAATTATTTTTTTATCTCTTTAATACAAAATATTCCTAATTTTAAATTTCTCAACAACTGTGGGTAGGTACTATTTTTAGTACTCGTATGAACTAAACCCTAGGTTATGCTCTCCTAGTATATTAAACTTCCTCATGTAATAACAAATTTTCGGAAAATTTAAAATATCACGTTTGAACCTTCACCCTAAAAACACACACGCACCTTCAGCCTACAACATTAGTCGTGATTATTTCCCAATCTTCTCGAAATCTTCCCTTAATCTTACCCCGGGCGTTAAGCCCACATGGATTATGTGCGATTTTTTTTTTGCAAACAAAAACCACGAATTCAATATTCTGGATCATATTTCCTGTCTGTTGAGAGGAAATACGATACGAAAAAAAATTATTTCCATGAGTTTTAGTAATAAATTATTAGTAATGCAAGGTTAATAGTAGTACAAAGAAATTAAATTATTTAATGATGTTATTTAATTAAAATATTGAATTAAATTATTAAATTAAATTATTAAAATAAATTATAAAATTAAATTATAAAATTAAATTTACTTATTCAATTAAATTATTAAATTACATTCTTAATAATAAAACATTTGTAAGGCTCCCTAGAGGTCATTAAAAAAACGATAATAATCATCCAAATATATTTATCACTTCGGGAGGGATGATAGTACTAGTTTTAAAAAAAATCTGAATTCTAACACTTAAAGGCAGTTTTCAGCTTAAAAGTTGAATTGATTATATTGAAAAAAATAAATGCTATATTTTTAAATATTTTTTGTACGGAAAAAACGAAATTTCGAAGAAAGTTTCTTATCTTTTTTTTTCAGAATCACCTCCCGAAGTTACTGTACTTTTGCTTCGGACATCCTCTATATTGATTTGAAAATTACGATAAAACATATTTATCACTATTGTAACACCACATGTTTATGATATTGAGAAGATACATTATTTCAATTTTATCGTTAAACTGCCCTGAAGAGAGAACTGTGTATGAGACTGGTCGATTTTAAAATCAAATAATTTCATAGATATATGTACATAAGTATCATTTAATTAATTTCTAAAACAACGACACTAACTTTCAAAACTAATAAATTATATTTACTGTTGGAATTTAAGCCTACATTCGGCTTTGCAGGGGTGAAATGTGACCAACTAGAGGTATTATTTTCCGCGGAGTAGAGTTGTGTTGCTGAACCTTGTTTCAATGTAACCTAAACCGTTTTCAAAGGCAGTAAATTCCAACAGCATGGTGTTTGTAGGGTTCTAGAAACCACGTATATTATGCCAGATGTTTTGTGAAATTACAACTTGACGTTCTCATGTATTTTTAGTTAACTCGGAAACGTGGGTTTAAACAATGTATATTACCTACATTTTCGGGTGTAGATTTGTGGATTTGTAGCTCTTCACGTATCTTTACTCAGTTCGCCTTTGAGTGGCAGTGGTTAATAGTTCTGGATATAATTTTTGGTTCATTTCTTACAAGATGGTTTGAGTAAGTTTAGCGGATGGATGGAGAATGAAGCCTCACGATATTATTTGATACTCGAGTGGGTGGAAGAAGTCGGGAAAGTTCCCGAATGGCATGAGATGATACTCGAAGACGATCAAATGCTTGAGTTAGGTTAAGAGATGGAGTAACAGAAACATATTTATGAGAAGATATATGAATGTCGATGAAAGAAATAGTTAACTTTATTACGGTTTTAATTCGCGATTTCGTCGATTTTCGAAGGTAACTAAATTTACCGAAATAGTTAAAAATATTACGCATGTTACAATAAAAAAAAAACAGAATATACTCAATTTATTAATTACATAACAAATATAATTAATAAAGTAGTCCTAAAAAATGGTGAGTTATTATGATAATAATAATTGGATTACTTCTATAGCGCCGTTTTCGTGGGAAAATCACCTCAAGGGAGCTATACAAATAATTTATGTAACATATCACTTAGACGTAAAACTAATACCTTACATCCAAAATTTATTACTAGTGGCTTACACGTAAGATTTATAACTATTGACTTATAAGTAAGACTTATGGCTATGGATTAACTACTGAGACTTATAATTAGTGACTTACATCTATGGCTTGTAGCTAGTTACTTACAATTTAGACTTTATTAGGTATAACTAGAATATAAACCTAACACATATATAAATCTAATACATATTTAAAGCTAATACATATTACCATGCGCATATTTTATACACACGACTTATAACTATAGCTTAAAACTATAGTATTACAACTAACATACATATTTAAAATATTATAAATACCTGTTATGATTATTGCTCGTGCTGTGTGCGGTATACGGTAAGCAAATAGTTTTTCGACGCACCCGTTGATAGTGACGGACTTCAGTATCAATCTGATTGTTTGAAAAAGGAAATGATCATTTTTGTAATTACATAAATGACATACTTTCCGTGTGAACCACCAAAAACTTAAAAAAAATGTATGTATATAATTACTGTAAAAGTGGGAGGACGTTTACTTTTTCTAATACATATTTTTTTTTTCATTTGGTACATATTTTTTTTCCTTTTTTATATATTCACCATGGGGTATTGATACATAGAATATTCTGTAAAAATTTGAAAAATGCGTTTCGTGGGGAAACGGCTTTGAAGTTAAGTCTTCTTAATTATTAATTAATGACACTGCTCCCAAGAAAATAAATGTTTTGATGCTTCTAACGCTGTAACTTCAACATTTCTCACACATTTTATTTTGAAAAGCTTAAAATATTCTTAGAATATTATTAGCTAATAAAAAACGGATTTTTTTCTTCATTTTTCTCATTTTTAAGGGCTTACTTATTGTAATCATAACAGTGGTACTGTAAATATCACTTTTTAAACTTTCTTGGAAGAGGAGTGCTTTTCTGAAATCTCTCATCCCCTCGTGTTAACTTTACAATAATTAGTTGTGTGTAACTTTTTTTTTCTTGATTCTTGTTCGTATCTCTGTTCATGTGAGAGATTCGCTTTAATTTAATCGAGTCACTTATATTCCATTTTTTTTATGGGTTCTTACACATTCTTAATATGATATATCTTTGATAAGGGACCTTATTGCTATTCAAGTGCAAGATTCGCATTAATTAAATCAATTAATTTGTAATATAGTTGTGTTTTTCATCTTTCTATGGAATCTCTTATAAATGTACGCACGAAAGATTTGTAATTATTTTTAATAGATTTGTCTGGGTTGTTTTGTTGATCATGTTTTATAAGCCTTTCTTTCCTGACAAATGATTGCCCCCTTTACGAAGAATTACCCCCAAACGTGGAACAGATGTAAAATATTTCAAAATAAATAGAGAAACAACTGGTACAGAGAGTTAGTTGTCTACCATGAGCCGAACAAGTGTTTTACTTCTCTTGCCTCCGCCTTCCCTAAAACCCTACACATCTGCTGCGTTGCCAAGGCTCTGGACTCTGAGAAATCCTGGGACCTACCTAGTCAGGGGTAGCTGGCCCTGTTTGGCTAAGAAGAACTTCGTCTGAGCTAAAAAGAAATTCATTGATCTAACTAGCACGACACATGCGAAATATGCATGTAATAAAAGGCTTTAATAATTATTTTACCCTTTTTTCAAATGTAAAATTGATTTTGATCTAAAGATTTTTTTTATCAGTATCAGAAACTGTAATTTATTTTCACGAATTCAACAATGAATTTAAATAGTCAAACACACAAGGGATGCAATTATGTTTTCTTTGGCTTAAAAAAAACCTTCATCCTTGACTTAAAGAGATACATAAAGCACAATTTTACTGAAGGATAGAGATTGTAATAAAGTCTCTTCCTTTTTGTATTACCATAATCTTTCCCTCGAGCATAGAAGGTTGCTTAAATCATATGGTTCGTATTATTAAGTATGTATGTAGGTCAAAGGGTCTAAAAAGAGGGTCCTTAAATATCCTTAAGGGACGAACAGTCAAGGGGTAAACGATTTTTTCGTAACGTAACCGTGGTATCAAAATTTCTAAATGAAAAGCCGATACAAACCCATTAAAATAAATACTTGTAATTGTTTTTGACCGGTTAAACTGACGTTAACGTGGATTTAATTAAAAATCGCAAAATACATTTTGTGAAGCTTTTTCATAATTAATTTTGCTGAGTTTAGTTTCGAAGGTTCTTTGGAATCCAGAAAAAACAGGTATATTTTAAAATTTAGTTTCAATACATATTTTTTCATTTAGTTAATATTTTTTTACAAAGCTAATAAGACAATTTGTAGTGTTTTCTCAGTCCTCCTCACTAGGGGTGCTGAGGCGGAATAGGTTTTATTTAAAAACTGATTGTTTTTAAGGTCCCTTTAAGTTCTTTCAAGATTCTGGATAACTCCTCTTCATTGATTTCTTTGAGCCAGGTTTTGATTTGATTTTTGAAATTATTTGCCTTAAATTTTTTTATGGCCGGTGAAAGGGAATTATATAGCTTAGTGGAGAGATATTTGTAATTCCTTTGTCCAAATTATTACGTATTTAATTTCGTCAATATTTTTTCCATTAATTTATAAAAAGTATTTATTACCGTCTCACAAGAATTTTTTATTCTAAATCCAGATTGTACATTAAACAATATATTATTTTCTTCTATATAATCCAGTTAATTGCTCTTTTGCAAATATTTGTTCAAATTTAGGTAAAATGGGTCTAAGTTCTTCACATTTTTTGGGTTCTTTATTTTTTTTTTTGGTTTGTGGTATTACTGTCGATGTTTTCCATCATTGAGGGAAGACTCGTGTTCTAAACGATTCATTAATAATGATCAAAAATAGATTTCCAATAATAGGCTGAGCATCTCGAATAAAATTATCAGGGCTGGATTTAGCTTTGAAATTGTTAATTTTTTTTGAGGTTGCAATTCTTTTATTTCTGTAAATTGAAAGAGCAATTCCATATTATCATTACTATGCGGAGTTTCATTTTCATCTGTAATATTCTCATCTCGTTCTTCCCATCTGGAATGGTAAAGTATTTGTTAAATTTACTGGCGAGCTTGGGTCAGTTGGTTCCGGGAGTGAATTGTGTATTTTAATCTATTTCGTTTACAATACAGTAATACAGGTATAAGTGAGATGATTAAACAATTATTATGTTAAAAAATAATAAATATTAAAAACGACAAAAATGCAAATTAGAAATTTATATTTAATATAAATGTTATTATGTAATGTTTGATTTGGTGTAATTTGGTGTAAGAGTGGAAGATACTCTCAGTATCGCCCTGGTGAAAGACCACCATTCAGAATTGAAACGTTGCTTGAAATGGCTTTTAGCCGTGTTTGGTGACCAGATCTGAATAGCCAGGTATTCCCCACCTTCCTCCTCCCATTCTCCTTCCCCTCCCCAATACCTTCAGCCTCACAACATTCCCCAATTGAGAATGCCATAGTCTCACTGGCTCCAGACGATTGGGAGCAGTTGGGACTCTTGTGAGGTATTCATATAATGGAATGAGGGAAAGAATAAACAGCTCCAGGAATATCCTCATCATGGAAGTCCGCCTCAGTCCAGCCTCCAGCATCGACGCATACTGGACAAATATATTGGCCCCTCACAATATAAATGCCGCAGCACCCTTAAGGAGTTATCTTACTCTTATTTAGTTAAATTATTATTTTTCTTTATTTATTTATTTTTACGATGTGATGTATGTATATATTTTGAATGTATATTGTTGTATGGAATGTGTGGGACTGCACTAACCTCACCACATACCGGAATAAACATTTATTATTATTATTATTATTATAAAAAAATAAATAAATTAAGTACGTAAAAAATCTGCTCCCTTTGTTCTTATCCAGATCGAGAGAATAAGTTGTATTAAATGTGTTAGAATAGTATTTCTTGTTCGTTTCAAATATGGAGGCATGGGATTATATAGTTCAAATGCATATTATTTAAAATGCGTTTGCCGTGGGTGGTATTTTATTAATGGGATATTAAGGGTGTAGTTTATTGGAGACCTTGTTAATATAATTGATTGGGATTGTAGCGTAACTTAAGGTAACACTTCATTACATAAAGATAGACATTACATGTATATGTATGAAAATCAATAGTTTCGTCCAGATCCCAAGAGGCGACGCGTTTTTATTTATTTATTTTTATTATTTTTCTTAGTAGGAGTCCCAACAGCCTAATTAGAGTCAGAGAGACAATGGGATAGAACGATAGTTACACTTATAATGAAAAAATGATAAAGGTTCCATGACGCACAGCAGGGTAAGGGATTTACCTTATTTTGACTATTTTTTCACAGACACATTTTTGTGCGTGTGAAAGGTTCACTGATGACGAATAAACGCAGAACTATTTATAAACAAGACGCTGCCCTATCGATGGACACAACGGGGCTGTCCGATACAAGTCTTGATTACATTGGGTTGTCATGTGGCGCCATTGAGAATGCTGGACTTTTTCTACGCATTGACATAGGTTTAGGAGGCCATCGGGTTCCTGTATTTTATTTCTACATTATACATATCTGAACTTATTGCTACAAGTCCGCTTAGGAGTGAAGATTGTTTATCGATTTTTCGGTGTAAAAAAGCTAAAAAAATATTTGACCTCGGATAATTATTCATTCTTAATAAGGAACTTTTTAGAGTACTCCCTAAATCCTAAAATCTAATTACAAAAAAGTGACATGGACACTTCTAACATTAACCCCCAGATATATACTAGCTGAAGTACCCGGTATTGCCCGGAGTTATGAATGGTTAAGAGTAAAATTTTGATGTTGTGATGTATTACTTCTACCACTACCCCTACCCCTACCCCTACCCATACCCCTACCCCTACCACCACCCCTACCCTACCCCCACCCCCACCACTACCCCCACCCCCACCCACTACTCTACATATGTAACCAGGAACAAAGATACATCTCAACAAAATGATTGACATAAAGAAACATATTTGCACGTCTCTTGAAATCATCACGGCTTGTGTTGAAGATATCAAGAAAGATTATCATACGTATCTTCAAATACAATCATCATTCCGTCGGCCACTTCAGAATAAAGGCTCTTCCCAAATTGTCTCATTTTCTCTTTACCTTCTCATATACGAACTTCATCCAAGTGTTAACGCACAATTTAAACCCATATCATTCATTGTTGAAGTTCTTCTTCGTTTGTACAACTCTTTTTGACGCTAAATCACATCCGAGTCCCACGTGTTCCGGATCCAATAGGTATGTGGCTTCGTAAATTAGGGAATATCGTGTGAAGAAATAAATAAACTATTCTCATTATATTCACGAAAAAAATAGATTTTTTTAATAAAAATTAGGTCGCGTTAAGACTGTATGAAACGTTCGTACATACTCGATTAGCTGTGAGGTTAAGTCTTTTGGCCAGACTTAATAAAGCTCCTCGTAACCGGTCGATTTTTAAACCAATTTTGTTGTTTGAAACATAAGTATTTTTTTAACAGATTAAATTTATTTTTGGTAAATTAAAACATTATTGGTTTTTAAAACACAGAGCTTAATAATTTTATTAAGCTTCAGAAGAGAAAAAAAATATTTATCTTGAACCCTCTGGAGAATTAACGATTAGGGTCAGGGTCTTATTGCACACTTACTCGGGGAAAGATTTTCGGGATATTGGATAGGAAACATAAGGATAACGTTAATGGTTTTTACATCCCAGCCATTAAGGGGTTGTCGCTGAACATTAAAATAAGTAAATCTCCTTTGGTCCAGGACTTAAAGGAGAAAGAAAGCATCTTCTTTTCTGGAAAGGTTGTGATTTTACGGTATTTTGAAAAGTAACATTATTCAATGTCTCTTTGTTTTTATTTGTAAAGACACCCATTGTACTTGCAGAAAACAAGTTTGTAATCGGACTTAAAACTCTCGACTGGTGAGCTGAGTCCCAACTGCTCCACTGCTCCCAACCGTCTGGAGCCAGTGAGACTATGGCATTCCCAATTGGGGAATGTTGTGAAGCTGAAGGTATTGGGGATGGGAAGGAGAAGGGGAAGAAGGAGGTGGGGAAATATCTGGCTATTCAGATCTGGTCACCAAACACGGCTAAAAGCCATTTCAAGCAACGTTTCAATTCTGAATGGTGGTCTTTCACCAGGGCGATACTGAGAGTATCTTCCACTCTACTATACTATATATTATTAAAACTATGTTAACCTTGCAAAATAATTTATATAATGAGCTATGTAGCCCTGAAATATCCATATTACTATCGTGAAATGAAATCGTGTTCTTTCTGCTGAAACTTGTTTTTTTTTCTTTAGATTTGGAAGTAGGTATTGCATCTATTTTAAGAGTGAAATTTCCATTTTAATTTCATAAATTCAAATGTGATGGTAAATTATTCGTTCAGTATTTTCTTACTGTACATTGAGAAAGGAAAAGTTGTATTGAGAAACTTCTAATTAATTGATGTTAACATTTTTGGATATAATATTACAATTCATATATTCCTAAATGAAACAAGACCGTAAGACTTTCGTAATGTAATTAAATCACCCTTGCATGTCGGGTAAATGTGGACATGGACCAACTCCTAATTCGTAATTCCTAATTCCAAACATCTAAGGGAGGGAAAGTTTGCGGACCCGCCAACTACCCCTTAAAGGTGCAAATATATATACAGCCTTCCATGGGAGTTATGACTCCTAACTTGATTAGATCTACCCCAGCATCACAGTTAAAATTATGTATTTGTTATGCTAATACTCTCTCGGGAGTTCTAACGCGAATAATGTAAAAGAAGCACGAAGGTGTTGTAACTAAGCGTCTTCAGAAATTATAATTTATTAATTTTTTTTTAAAGATTGCGATGAAATTATCATATCAAGTCGAAATATGATGAAATATTTCATAGATACTTGTTTGATTTGTAATGCTATTCACATATGCTGCTGAATACCCCATTTGGGGAGGCCTTGGTCTCACTGGCTCTGTGCAGTTAGGACACTTGGGCGGTATACGAATATGTACAATGAAGACCAAACAGTTCTCTGTATGCATTGTTGTATAGCACTCCTTTTGTGCGAACAAAAACTAAATCGTCTCATGCTCGTATGCCTACGTCCTTTGCTTCAGTTAATTTTTTAAATAATTTGTTTTCCCGTAGAGACGTTTTACGAAGTTGTGACTTAAAATGCCTCACTTATCGGATTCATACAATATTTTTTTTAATTTGTAATATTAACTCTATACAGGAAAATTCTTTTCCTCCGGGCCTATATCGTCTTTGAGGGTGCTGCGTGGAGGGTTTTTAAGGAGAGGAAGGGGTGAACGTGGGTCTTGAAGAGACCCATGTTGTAGGAGGGAGGATAAACAGAGGCCGGCAAATCGTTCCACAACCGGGTTGCGTGTTTAAAAAACCTGTACCGTTTCAGTCACGGCGAGGACTGAAATATACTGGTTTTGTTAGCGCTAAATCACCCATAAAACCTATACCGTTTCAGATATGGCGAGTACTAAAATATAGCTGGTTTTGTTAGCGCTAAATCACCCAT
Source organism: Halesus radiatus (assembly GCA_022606495.2). Lineage (NCBI taxonomy): Eukaryota > Metazoa > Arthropoda > Insecta > Trichoptera > Limnephilidae > Halesus > Halesus radiatus. The sequence continues at coordinate 78,575 of JAHDVE020011621.1, read as the reverse complement.
AAAACCTATACCGTTTCAGATATGGCGAAAACTGAAATAAAGCTGGTTTTGTTAGCGCTAAATCACCCATAAAACCTATACCGTTTCAGATATGGCGAGTACTAAAATATAGCTGGTTTTGTTAGCGCTAAATCACCCATAAAACCTATACCGTTTCAGATATGGCGAAAACTGAAATATAGCTGGTTTTGTTAGCGCTAAATCACCCACAAAACCTATACCGTTTCAGATATGGCGAGTACTGAAATATAGCTGGTTTTGTTAGCGCTAAATCACCTATAAAACCTATACCGTTTCAGATATGGCGAGTACTGAAATAGAGCTGGTTTTGTTAGCGCTAACAAATAAAGGTGTATCATCGTATTAAAAAAATATGTCTTTTGAAAAAGATATTTGCAAGTACTTATAGCATGTATGTGTTTTTCTGTGCTATACTTTATTGAATTAATAATCTGAAACCGTCGGTATACTCTGTACGACCAAAATTATCCAAACCCTTTTTTCATCTTCTTTTTAATTTTTTGTGGCGTTTGTGTTGGTTTTGGTTTTCATACAAAAATATACGCATAGGTGATCTAATTTTTTCCAATAATCTTTTATTTTATTTCATGTAGATCTTATAGATTAATATTTGTTCAAAAATGGTATAGACAAGATGGTTTTTGGCATTGAATTTTGGGCGTGTGTTCATTTATACATGTTTTTTTCGGTCAGCAAGTTAAAACATAATTTATTTGTGTAAATCATCCCCAATTATGAGTGTATCCTGATGAGGGACTTCGCTTCCGAATCATGTTGATTCATAAATGAATTAAAAATTACTTTTCTATTCACCACTTTATTAATATACAAAGATATCAACATGTTTCGAAAGCGATGCTTTCTTCATCAGGAATGTATAGAATACTGAATAATAATAATGTAAAGTATAGACAAATGATAAATATAGAACACAATGTAAAAATTGTCAAATTATAAACATAAACAAAAATTGATTAAAATAGGTAATTAATTAATTAATCAAAAATGTTAATAAATAAATATTATGAAACATTGAATAAAAAATGTATATTGAAAATTGAAAGAAGAAATTATTATTTTTTATTATTTTTAAAACGAAAATAAATTTAAGAGATAGCTATTTAAAAATAAAATTAATTTTTTTCTTATTTATTATCCATTTCATGGTTAAATAATTTATGGATGTTTTTTCCATAATTTATTTTGGCAAGCAGTTAAACTTATTGAGTTCTGCACAAATAAAAACAGCTCTAAAATGGAGGTGGGAAAGTGGTCTAATTATCCCCTTCATTTTGTATAACCACTCCTCTTTGATTGCTTTTTATATTATTTTAGCGATCATTTTTTGTGAAATTCGTGATATGGCTGCACAATGCACATGTCAATATATCAGTTTAATTAATATATTTTTTCCGGTTCCCTAAACCAAAACTTCATCACAATGGATTACTTTATCACGTAGGTAAACATAATTAACTCATTGTAGTCAGAATTTGATTGAGTTAGTACCTACACACTTACTGTTATCGATATCAGACCACTTAATGATTAAATGAGTGGAATGAATAATAACATTCGATCGTGTTGGCAGTGCTTTTTTCGAAACAGCAGAGACTTGGTGTGATCTATTTATAACTTCGGTTCAACGACAACCTTAAAATATTTCAGGTAGGTAGTGACATACTTAAGGATTTTCCATGTTTTATTTACACTTTTTTATTATACAATATTAACGCATACGATGGGAACTTGTACCCGCTAAGCCACTGCAAGTAGTTTGTCAGCAAGAGTTTAATTCAACAATATTATATAATACAACAATAAATAACAATCATCATCCAAATTTAGCGCAATAATTGAACAATATAGGTGGATATTATAAAAATATTTAATAATATATGAAAACAGCATAACAGTTTTTTTATAGAGATACTAGACTCCAGTTACATAATATCGTTTTAAATAATATTATAAATATATTAAAATATAGGCAATTATTAAACAAATCGAAATATATAAAAAAAAAACATAAGCACAGTTTTGTTAGTCAGGATAGAATTAATATAATAGTAGCACTTACATAATTTCAGAGATACCCGCAGCTATAAAGGAGATATAAAATCATGGAGATCATCGCATTTGTTCAATAGACAATGTAAGAAGGAGCGAAATGGCATAAATACAGCAGATATCACGGAGCTATACAATCAAGGAGACCGTCATTTTTGTTACCATAAATACCCAAGGTTACTTTCCATAACCTATTTAAACTTGTATGACGCCTCTGTCCTCTGTCCTCGTTACATGATCCTCTACGTATCCTCGCACATGTTATATTGAATTTTTTTATTGGGACGATTAGAGTTTGTTAAGAGACCGATTGATCGTTCTAGAAGTAGTTAAATGGAGGAAAATTACTTTTAAGACATTGACTGATAAGAATTCCTCTGCAGGCGAACCTAAGTATGTATGTACATAATGTATTAGTTCTGTTACATACAATTTTCTTTCGGACCACAATATTAGTTTCCAGGGTACTAAATCTTAAGCTTTACAAGATCGGTGAAGATTTCATGCAGTTTTTTGGGATTTTAGTACCTAAAATGTGTACGAAAAATAGGACGAATGATGCATAACTATTGGAACAAGTTGAAGCTTATATATCTATTTCCAAAAATATTTTTTTTACTCATTGATGATAATATTAACAAATCTCCAATGAAACATGAAACAGAAAATAAACATAAAATTAAAAGGTAACGGTCACATCTGGGACTAGAACACGGGAACTTTTGGTCTATCCGGGTCCCGCGTTCTCGCCACGCTGTCAATTGTTACCATTTTCAGCATGACGTGTATTTTTAAATAATATTTTAATCGTGAAATGTTATTTTTCTTAATATGATAATACAAGTATCTAGTATGTTTGCTTGCCAAATAATTTCCTCAAGTAGGTACTCGACAAACAAATTTAATAACAATATAAGTTTGAATGTTTAAAACGGTTCCATTCTTATCTGGCCCTTTTCATTATTTTTCTTCAAGCGTTCAAGGATCTTTTCTACTCCTCGAATTATTTTTGGGGCCAATGGGATTCAATTGGAAGGCACTTCATCCGGCGGTTTTCTCGAATGTCTTCAGGAATAAAATCATAATTAAAATTCAAATCACTTGATGAAAGGTACTAGTCAGCCGCTTGAAAGCCGCTTAGGGCTGTATTTGAAGAACACAATATTATGCGTATATTACAATAAATCAATCATTATTTTGTAATGATTGGTGCTTGGTAGCAATAATAAAGTATTGTAAATATAACAGAAACAAATTCCAATTAAAATGTCTTTCAAAAATAAATGGAAAATGGGACTCAGGAATATGATTCCAATCTTTGTAATAGCCTTAGTATAGCGCTAGTATAAAAAATAAATGAGATATCTGTTTCTTTATTATCAAATATTATTTGAATAATGAAATTATAGCTGTTAACTGTACATTTCTTACCTGCGAGGCACTAATTTCGTTTTTATATACATGAACAACAATAAAAACGAATCAAAGTAATTTCATTTTATCAACAACCAAAAAAAAACCTCCATTATTTTTTCCACCTTCATACATATTATTATGTGTTTTTCTCAAACGTTTAATACAGTACAGGGGAATTTTCATCGGTAACGAATCGTGAGGAAAATAACTTTGAGTTAGTTTACATCCGTTAAAGATATTTACCGGCACGCGCTAGTAATACCGTTTAAGATTATTCCAAGCCATGAGATAACCAACACTGGTTTAAATATGATTCAACGCCACACTCACAAAAATATAAATTCGTACTATAACTACGACTTTCATCAATAGAATACACGATAACACCATAGTTTACAAATATCAAAAATACACTCGACAAAATACGGACTGATGGAAAGTATTGCCTAGGCCAGCTAGAAACAAATTTCCTGAAAAATTAATAGATGTATGTGTACGTTTCCAGTACCAACGATGTTCTGATAGCCGTCCTTCTAAACTTTGTAGATTCTTATATTTTTTGATCTCTTGTAAATGTATTTGTTCGTAAATTTTTGAATCGTGTATATTTCGAGCCTATATCTTTGTTTTTTTTTCTGTTATTCAAATATGTGTATTTTAATTTTCTTAAACTTTGTAAAAACAAATATTATGTACCAATAATGAATAGTCCCATAATTTGTTTGATTGATAACTCATGGAGAGGCCATCTTTGTTGTACATCTTATAAGAAATAGTATTAACAAATAAAATAAAATTAATTTTCAATCCCTCTGTGGTATCATTTAAAATAAAATGAATAGGAAATATTTTAACAATTATTTTTATAAACAATAATTATTAGCCTGAAACACTCATCCAAATTGAAAAAACCTTCCGAGAAAAGATAAATGTCGCCAACAGGACTCGAACCTGCACCCTTCTGATTGCCGGTCAGATGCTCTACCGTTGAGCTTCGTCGGCTTATCGCAAACCCGCCAAGTTAATCAATATATACTAGTGTTTCATTCAATAATTACTGTTTTTATTATATTTCACCTGTAAACAACCAACTTTATTAGTATGAGAAAGGCTTGTAACGGCTAAATCCCTCAATAGATGGCGTCGAGACAAATTATGTCTACATTTTATTGGTGAAAAATGCTTTGACTTGTCAAATATTTATTACAAAATTATTATAAAAATAATTGTTACCCTTTTCGCTATGCACAAAAATCTTGTCTTAAAAAACTTTAGTTTATCAATTAATAGGAAATATTTTGTTTAAACCACTATTTAAGATATAAATATCAACATGTTTCGGAAGCAAAGCTTTCCTCATCGGAATACACAGTATTTAACCTTTTAATAAATACAATATCAATGGCAAATAAGATTTAAATAGTAACTGCAATATCATGTAATGTGCAGTGCTAAATCTAATATTGTATCCTGTGCGTGCAAAATCATATCTTTTCAAGCTAAAACTTCATAATATAACGTATTAATCTGGAGTGAATTGCCAGGTAAGTATGTTTTTGTATCTTTTTGTACATAATAAGATAAATAAGTAATATTTTTACGGCACCCTTGAGGAGTTTTAACAGAAAATATTTAACATTTCAATATTTACAGATACGAAAAAAGAGAGTTCACAAAAATAAAAAACCGTTTTTCTTTCTTATTTCAGGATGCAACCTTTCTACAATATAGCGGTTCGAAAAAACAATTCTGATTTTGTTCGACCCGTCCTAACCTATATGGACAACAACTACCTACCGTCATTAGTAGTTGAATGAAAATACTGATTACGCCAACGTAAAATACAAATTCAGTTTAATTAATTTAGCCAAAATAACCCAAATCACAGCGGAGAAATGCTTTGTTCAAATGGATCAACCGTTATTTAATTACACTGCCTCGAATTAACGAGTCCCGTTGTTCTAATGTGGGAAAATTACAAAGCCGACGTTCAATGTCAACCGCTTTCACGGCCAAATTTCCCATGCAATCAAATAATGTAATTAACTAGCTCACTGGCAAGCCTTCCAATAAATTCTATTGAAATTTAAATTAACGTGATCTTCCCACTATTAAAAAAATTCCTCTAGAAATCTAAATGTTTAATGTGTTTGTATTTATTTTTTAAGAATACAAATTAGTTTTTTAATAAATTGGTTTTACAACCACGTTTTAACCAAGATATTGATTTAAAAAAAGACATAAGACTTATCAAAGCTCTATGGCTCATGATAGAATCCCCATTTATAGCCGTGTCCTAAAAAAATATGAGAATATCTTCACTGCAGCGGACAGATTTTCTGTTTCAATAGTAATAAAAGCAGTGTAATATCGGAAGTACCCTTCCTTCGTCAGGATTATATTAAAACTAATCCAAGATGCAAAATAATGACAGACATACATGAATATTTTGGTGTTGGAGTGGGAGGTGACCAAAGGAGAACGATAATTATGGGTTTTCCAGGAGGATTAAAGCGCTTTACAGGAAAAATATAAGAGGACTATACGATCAATTTACCTGGTTGTTCAATATATGTACTAAAATTAACACTCGATTTTAATTTTTTTTACTAAGATGTGTCTTATGTTAGTTTTAATATAGTCCCGACGAAGGAAGGATACTTCCGAAACCGGTCGATGTGGTTTAATACGAATGTACTCGTATGTGTTTATATTAAAATTATGGTAAGCCACAGATTAAACGCTCTTCACGAATATGTAATAAAAATATTATTTGGACAATTTATATACCGTAGTTTTTGCAAAAAATCACATCGAGAGCGCTACCTTTAATGAATTATTTTTACGCATGACAGCTATTTGTGGTGGAACCGCTGAAAGATAATTTATCGTTCCTTTAATCTACAGATGCCTGATAGGTATTTAAAATGTGTGTTTTTATTTTAATCGTATACTTTGTGTCCTGATGAGGGAACCATCGTTTTCGACAGGTGTTGATATTTATATATTAGGTGATCGTTTATACAAAATATATCTTAACTTTTTTTTTTTAATATTCATAAAAAAAAATTAAAAATGCAAGTTTGCATGCTAGTCTCATGTTTGGAATTAATAAAATTGGTAGACATTACCAAATTTATGTACTCCACAGCATGGCTATGAGAGATAATGAAACATGTTTCCTAGACAATGGTAAGAAAGTAAACAAACAGTATTATCTCACCAGAAGTTTGAAAGTAACAATGAGATTAAAACACTATCTTTCGGTAGGCTCAATTGATAACAGTCGTAGGCTCACCATAATTAAATAAGATATGCGTTACGCGTGGAAGCACGCACTTAGTGCCTGCGGCGCGCGTGCGTAAATTCTCGTACACATCATAAAAATTAGCGAGACCTACCAAGGAGTTCTTATATGGATAATATAATCGACTCTTGCGGTAGGCCTTCTGAATGTACATATTGCATAGGTACTTGTAACCCTGTAAAGGAAAATCTGTTTACATTTCGCTCTCTAAAAAAGATCATTCATTATTTATTTATTTCTTCTTAAATTTAAAAACAAAATAAAAACATTAGCCACTCATCTCACTAGGACAGTTCTTTTGTTGATATGAGCGGTTTTACAATTTTAGTGTAACGATAAATAATAATAAGTAAATAAAATGATGTAAATAGTAATAAGTAAATAATAATAGGTTGGTAAAAAAATAAAATAATAAGTAAATACTAATAAGTAAGTAGTAATAAGTAAGTAGTATCAAGTAAGTAATAATAACTAAATAGTAATAAGTAAGTAATAATAAGTAAATAATAATGATAATATCAAAAATACATAAGGTTTCAACATTGATTACAATATAAAGGATAACATGGATAAAGCGAAATCACTACTCTCTCTCAGTCTCAACATATCTATGGAACTATGAAATATTACCCTTTTTACACGAGAATTCCAGCTGCTCCGTCTGAAGCCAGTGAGCCTATGGCATCCCCAATTGAGTATGTTGTGAGGCTGAAGGTAAAGAGGATGAGGAAGGGGATGGGCTAGAGGAAGGTTTCACCACCTCGGGGGAGAGGAGGATAGAGGTAGTAGAACTATCCGGCTATTCAGATCTGGTCACCAAATATGGCTAAAATCATTTCAAGCAACGTTTCGATTTTGAATGGTGGTATTTCACTAGGGAGATACTGAAAGCATCTACCACTCTTGATACATCGTGTCACTTTTGTACATATTGAATAATATTTTTATTGGTTCAATTAAAAGACAAGATAAGAGAGCAAATAAAACACAAAGTGCCGCTGAGGTGAATGAATTGTTAATTACTGATCTTGCTACATGCTAAAACTGAAATATCTTCCTAGTTGGAAAACAGTTCGTGTACAATTATTGTCTAATCTGTTTTCTGTGCGAAATATGTACGAATAGACGTATAAAACAAAACACAAAAAACCTAATCTCGTTGAGTAAAGTCTCGAAATTTATTGTTACTTTAATCTTGATGTTTGTTGACCAGACGTCTTGTAGATAAGAAAGGAATTATTAGTCGTTTTCACATTTGAGGGATTGTACAGTCATTATTTTAGCAGCATACCAGTTCACATAAATTAAGTATTGAACGTTAAGAGGAGCGGCTGCGCTGCCTGTTTCATACATAACTTAATTTTGGACTTGAGGCCAAAATACCTATTCAAACTGAACGACATATTTAAAAAAAATTAAAGGTTTAGTAAATATCTAGTATGTATGAGAAGTATTTTATTTATTTTTGTTTTAAATTATGAAGTATAAGCCATGAAAAAAAATAATTTCATAATTTTAGAAGCAACTTAGAAAATTATTTGCGGGTTTTAGGTGTTAAAAAAAAAATCTCATTTGCTATGTAAATATGATTACGTAAATAAAAATACGAAATGAAAACATTTAAAAAAAAAACCCTTTTTCGGCTCGATATTTTAAATTATATACGACAAATTTGTGTTCTAACGTAAATTGGTCGAATTTAATTTAATTTAAAGCCCACCATAAATCTTATTTTAATATTTAAATATATATACATATTGTATATCCCATTATATTTTAAAAGTTGACGGGATAAAACTTTTTATTTACATAACCATTAGCCCCTAAATAATTATTAAAGGTGCCTCTAAAATCGCGAAAAATCAATTCATTTGATGACCTATTTCATAATGTAAAACAAAAATAATTAATATTTTTTCCTCTTAATATCTTTTTCTGGTAGGGTCGGCATTCAAATTAGTGGTGGGCGAAGCGGCTCAGTTTAGTGAGCCGGATCACTAAATTAGCTCTTTGTAGTGTACCGGTTCGGTGAACCGGCTCGATTGAACGACGGTTCGCGTCCCCCTGCACCATGCCCTCTCCTTCCCTTCGTTGGCCCTCCTAAAGACGTCCTTAAGACGCTCTTACTCGATACTTTTTTCGTCCAGTTTTCATGTGAATTCTCTTTACAGAGAGCTGATTCAGTGATCCGGCTCACTAAACGGAGCCGCTTCGCCCACCAATAATTCAAATCACTGAATCTTAAAAACGAGCGGATGCACCTATATGATTTTGAAAAGTTAAATGCGAAAACGGCAATCAAATTGCACGAAATAATATGTGAACTGAATCTCCACAAAGCATTGTGCGGCAGCCAGGACATCGTTCAGCCTTCGGCCGCTCACGAGATTAAACTTTTTGCTACAACTATTACGGCAACAGTTATAACAAAAGCTATTTGGTAGAGAATATGATTAATATTTCCTACGATATCTATAAAGTTTGTACAAGTGAAAAATTTGTTTGTTGGAAAAAAAACACCCAATATAAATTGTTGTCAATTATTGAATCTCTAGCGTATTGGCTAACTCTCATCACTTCCGCCTAATACTTTGAAGAAACTTTCAACATTGTTCTCACTCGCTCAAATAATGTTATCTTTGATGCCAGTCAGAAAGAATGTACCCCTATTAAAGGGCTTGTATCATCACATGAATTTGAACCCTTTTCCGATTTAAAAATTCAGTAGCTTATAAATATTTGCTTGTAAAGACATCGGCATTTCTGAACCATCCATTTCTTCCTTTACCTCTCCCCATTTCCTTCAGCCCAAAAGGCATCAAAGTTCTATAGGCTCCGGGTGGTGGGGCTCTTGAATGAGTTTAAAAAAATCATCGATTGATCTTTTAAAGCTGCCAATAGCGCTGAAACAATATATTTTATTTAACCACTATTTATACTTTGCGACTATAAAACATAGAAGAACACAAAAAATAATGCAATGTAGGCGTGTATTGTTATCCAAAAGTCTCTCCATTCGTGCTTTAAATTTCTGGTACAATAAAACTATTGCACCATTTCGATAAAATAGAATGGCAGTATACCATTCAAGCAGTGTATGAGAGTCATTGTCTTTCTCGGGGTTGTAACCAAAATCCGCTTAGTCTGATGGTAGTAGGAGATTTTCAAATATTGTTAAGTTATTCGTAATTCAAGCATGTTTGTCTTCCTTTTAAAAAAAATATGTATATATCAGCAAGGTAAATGTTTTTCAACTGCTCCTAGTTTTAAATTGGATTATATATACCTATGTATAGGCACTTTATTAAGATTAATTGTCTTCTCCCACTCTGCCAGCCAGGGTCGAGTGCCATTAGCCAAAGGCTGTCGAAAATAATTATTATTGGTGTAGGGGCAAAGCAGAGATAACCAAAAAGCAATTATAATACCAAACACGTGAATAAATAATATTGTTTGACAACTCAGGCACGTCAAACCAAATGATTCCGGGCGTTCAATTGCGATTGTTGGCGCGAAAATGCCGATCATGTCCCATCGCTTATATGTAACTAGTAATTAGCATAGGGGAATACTAATGATTGAATTCAGCAAAGGAGGTCCGGAAATTCAGTATCAATAAGGCTAAGCGGAATCGGTATAGCGTCATCATTTCATTTATGATATTTCTATAGAACTGACTTTGCATTGAAATGCTTTGAAAGAGTTGCCAATAAATCTCGATGCAAATGGATTTCCGTTAAGACGGAACGAAATACAATTCGGCATTGTGTGCGGTTCTACTGACGTTATTTGTTTCTTTGAATTAATAACTGATTTGCACTTCTTTATTCATGTTTAATAGGTTGTATTGTTTCAGTTTGCAAAGAATATTACATTTTTTGTGTTGATAAATAAAGTTAGATAAAATGTTTATTTGATCCACGTTGTTTTAAACCAGAGGTTCCCAAACTTTTTGTCGACCGTAGACCACTTGACGGTTTTTTCTGTTTTGTATAGACCCCCTGCTTTCGTAATATTGATTTTTTTTACAAATTTATCAACTATAAATTTGTTTTTGAACAAGACACAAAGCTACCCCCTTTGATAGGGTTTACTGTAGAGTTTAAATCTTTAGCATAAAATATATGTCAGGTTTTATAGTTGAACATTTATTAATTAAAACGAAACAAAATGCAGATCTAACATTTTTACATAAAATAAAAACACAAAAAAATGCTTTTAATGGGAGCTGCAAAAAAGTAACAAGTTTTACATTTTTTTATGAAATCTTGTCTATGCCATGAAAATTATGGCAAATCGAAAATTTCACATCTATCGGTCAAACGTTTCTAAAGAGAACCGTTATCAAGTTCCGACCACAACTAGAAAATACCTCCATAGAAATCAAGATTTTTTAAAAAAGTAACAATTTTTCAAAATTTTTTATGAAATCTTGTCTAAGCCATCAAAAGTAAAGCAAATCGAACATATCAATTCGATCGGTCAGACATTGCCCCAGAAAACGACTATCAAGATCCGACCACATCTAGGAAATTCCCCTATAGGATTCACGATTTCTGAAAACAGTATCAATTTTTCTAATATTTTTATTAAATCTTGTCGAAACCATTAGGAGTTTTTCAAATTTGGATTATTACTTCAATCGGTCATATGGTGCCCCAGAAAACATCTATCCGACCAAAACTACGAAATTCCTCCATAGGATTCACGATTTTCGTTAAAAGTACCAAGGGATGCTTGGTGCTTTGATATCGAAATTTCAGTATTCGGTCAGGTTATTCATTCATTTTAGTCAGGTTTAACTTTAAACTCCTCGGTGAGTGATTTCCAGTCTGTTTTTTTTTTGTAAGGATATTGGCAACTGTGCTGAAAGCCCTTTCCACGAGGTATGACGATGGAAAAGCTATCAAAAACTTTCTCGCTATAGTCCATACTGCAGGATATGTAACAGGTATATCTTTCTAAATTGTACCGTAAATTCTTCGTTAGTGATTATTCAGATCAATTCTTTTCGGAACATGATATCCGTTTCTTCAATGTCACAGTATGAGTTGATAATCCACGGTGGTATTTCCGTGGTCAATACACCTTCAAACCTTATTTCGAAATCTGTGTGAAGGACATTTAAATGTTGAACTTAAGCTGAAACATCATCATCCTGACTGTTTGTCGGCGCCAAATTGGGACACTGGGAAAATTCGCGCCGATCAATGTTTTGCTTCATTAGTTTCATTCTGGCAAGAAAAGCTTCAATGATATATGTCTCCTTGTTACTGAACGCTAACCTCATTAAATTTAGCAAACAGATCTGTGAAATGGGCAATACCTGTTTTGAATTTGATTAATTTTTCTTTTAAAATGGAATCTTTATCTTTCAAAAACTCTAAAACAATGTCAAAAAGTGAAAAAAAAATCTTGTTAAACATAAGCCTTTTGACAGTTAGCGTACTTCAGTGTGAAGGAGTAATTGATGAATGTTCTGGTCATTTTCTTCACACAATTGCGCACATAACCTAGTATTCAACGCGTTGCTCCGAATTTTGTGTACTGCGTTTATGACTAGATTGAAGAGATTGATGCAATCTGTCACTAAGATCGCAACTAAATGTTGTCGATGGATAACGCAATGAATTGCAAACAACCCAGGTACATTTTGTTTTAAATGGCTTATAAAACCACGATAGCATGCAAACATGGCAGGGGCTCCATCTGCTGCCGCTGATATTATATTTGATTAAGGGTTCGCCTTTTCCATGAAAAAATCTCTCAAATCATTAAATATTGATTCGCCTTTAGTATCTGTAGTCAAAGTCCTCGCAAAGAGCAGTTCTTCATAGATTTCTTGGTCCATAACAAAACGAACGTATGCCAATAGTAGTGCTTCATTACCAGGTAAAGTTGACTCGTCCAGTTGAATGGAGAAATGGGTCGTTGTCAGAATATTTTTGAGTATATCATAAGCAGGTTTGTGTAGAACAGTTTTTAAGACCTCTTCAATGCCTGGCAAAATAAGCTGTTCCCCGATAGTATGTGGCTTTCTTGATTTTGATATTAGTAGCGAGATATTGTAAGACATCCATCCACAGATACCATCGTCTCTTCTGGAAGTCGAAGCAAACATATAATCCAACGTGGGTCTCCTCTGCAGTTTTTCTTTCACTGTTTGAAAGTATTTTAACTCTTTACCTCATTTATCAGGGTGACACCTTCTCAGATGATCCTACAGCTTGGATGGTTTCATTGCGTCATTGCTTAATACTTTGTTGCATAAAAGGCACATGGGCAGGTGCTTGTCGAACATTGATGGGATGAAGCCAAACTTCAAATAATCAACGCTGTACTGCCTACATTTTTTAACTTCCGCCATCTTTAGTAGCATTTATCTGAGGACAAAAATTAAGCTCTTTAAATATGTTAAGACATAGCAATCAAAATTGTTTCACGGTGTAAAACCATATTTTAATCCGCAGAGATCTTTTGTATAGATTTGGTAGAGAGGAATAATGTATGTACCTACCATCGAACCATGTCTTTAAAGATATAATATATAGAAATAAAACCATTAATGAATACGCGTGTAAACTATCTGACTATCCATCACATCGTTTTCCGCAGGGGTAGGCAGAGAGGATATACCGCCATACAACTCCGTCTTGGCACATACTCCTTGCTTCATTCACATTCATACATAGCCTCATACATACTCTTCTATTATACTGACTCTTGACATGGCCCGACTTGAGTATTTATTTATTTATTTTTACGCCTGTAAAGACTTTTACATAATATAAGACACAATGTAAAAAATATAATCGGATTTATGCTATCGGAGGAACTACAAACGAAGCATTCTATAAAAAATACTTACTTTTCTCCAGCACTCTCAAACAAGATGATATTGGTTTACTTGGTCAAGATTTTAAATAAATAATTAAATCAAAGTGTCAAAAGTACCGTTATATCTTCATGTTTGATGTTTGATATCTTAATATTTTGTATTCCAAGACTAACTATCATTGCATATATATAGTTACGATACACTCCATAGTTATCTAATTATATTTTTGAAAATATTTGCTTAACACTTTTCTTCTCAAAATTCGGAAAACAAATGAACAATGTTTGTTTCTGATAATCGTATTTATAATGTACGAATTAAACAAGTCCATGCCAGCACGATTGGTTCAAGCCTGCGCCATTCTTGCAAAGCACTGGTACAAGTCTGGACAAGCGTTGTTATTGCGCTTATGTACGCAAAACGGCCGCGGCGTTGCTAGTTGCTACTGGTGGCAAATATGCAAGTTTTTACAAGTTACACGTTCTGCGATCACAAGTCGAATAGCATTACCTACTTACAGAATTTTATTTAATATAATTATAATTAGGGAATTTATGTCTAATATGAGAGAGTATTACGTAAGTACCTACACAGGAAAATCCATTCTAAATGTGGTTTAAAGATTTTTTTTACCGAAACATATAAGTAATATTATATAAATTTAATTCTGTTTATATGTAGACACGATTACCCATATTTTCAATAAATCAATTGTATGCCATTGCGTAATAAAAATAAGCAAAAAAAAAAAACAAAAACAGATGAATTAAAATAAACAGAGAAAATGCTAAGTAAGTCGTAAATGATGCCCTGAACCAGTGAACAGTTTCAAAGCAATTGTGAAAATCTAAAAAAACAATGCATATATATATAAGTTAACTACGTTCACTTACGTAAAAGTATGAATCCGTGAACTTAAATCGGACACTGATACGTTGGGAAATTTATGTAGTGGAAAAACGGTTAACGACACATTGATCATTGTTCAGAATTCTGAAAGTAATTGATCGAACATAAATTACTTCTTCTATTTCTGGTGCTCTCTCATGTTGGAGGTTAGCTACTATGAGGACATTCATCTTCCAAATAACTGGAATAACTGTGCTCATCAGATATTCTCAGTATCGCTCTGGTGAAATACCATCATTTATAATCGAAAAGTTGCCTGAGATGACTTTAGCCGTATGTAGTAACTAGTTCTGAATAGCCAGTTACTCTTCCATCTTCTTGATGCCAGTTTCACTGGCTCATGTAATTGGGGAGCAGTCGGAACTCTTTTGACCGCAAAATTCATATTAAAGAAAATATCATGGTAATAAAGGTATTCCGCTGACACCTCCGTTGTCTCTTGCCAAAACGACGCGTAAAACTGTAAAAAAGATTATTCCAATGGAACTCTCAGCGGCAGAATAATAGTAGTATTCGACTACCATAATACGAGCATGTTCCTAGTTTGGTAATACAAAATTATGAAAATTTTCTTCTAAAACTTCTAAATACGAATAAATTAAAGAAAGTAAAAATAAATAATATTTAAAAGTATGTCAGTGTCCGGATAAATTAATACACGTAAAATTAAAATTACGAAAAAAACTAGCCCAAAAACGTAATCAGATTAGGTTTTCGGGATAGTTTTTTTCTCGTATTTTAATGAATTTACATCATTTTTGAAAAGTGTACCGGTTAATAGGTGTGTTATTTATCGCGGTACGTTATAAGTTCCCACCCTGTAGCATTAATTTCGTATTGAGAAAACAGTTGCCCCACATATTTTATCGGAGTTGCTTTCATATCGCTTTCTTTGCCGACTTATTAAATTCCAAAATATTATACATTTTTAATAATATTAACACATACATCCCAATGTGTACGTAGGCACCTAGCATATCACCAGTGAGAAGCATAAATTCTGGAATTATTAATATCCGTAAAACATATCATATATTGAGTGTTGACATAAAACCCTTACGACGAACATTCTTGCTAAATTGGTATTCAACCCGTCTGTTCATTAATAAGCTTCGCCATTATTTGCTTTATCAAAAGTTTTTCGTCCCCTAAACCCGAGACTGGTGTCATTTCATAATATTTTTTTTTGCTTTTGACCTTGGTGGCCACGCGAACAGTTTTGCTTTGAAATTTCGGCTTCTTTTTAGTACACGATTTCTATTAAAACTTTTACAAACTTTCTTGGAACGAAAAGCACAGGGAAGTGTTGGAAAATTCCCAAATTTACATTCACTTGGAATTTATGTCAAGAAAATTGTTTGGAGTGATTTTGAGTTATTTGTTTGACAGATACTTACTTGGAGGATACGAAATAGTGTTATAGCACGTGAGCCTGCTTATTGCCTGTATAATTATACTCGCAAGGGACTGACAATAATCCGATTCAGAACATTTTGTCAAAAGACAAATTATTTTTTATTTTTTTATTTTATTTTAGAAACAAACAGTACACGTTTAAAATGAGTGGTGTACAAATTAAAAAGTTGTAGAAAATTATTACAAGGATCGGTATCAATGACATTTTTCTATGTAATATCTAGTAAATGGTTATATACATTTTACCTGGCGGGGTTAGTACAATGCTAGGGAATGGTAAAGATAAAAAGGTATATAAAAAAGTGTATAAGTGTATGCATCTGTAGCTGTGTCTGTGTCTGTGTCTGTGTCTGTGTCTGTGTCTGTGTCTGTGTCTGTGTCTGTGTCTGTGTCTGTGTCTGTGTCTGTGTCTGTGTCTGTGTCTGTGTCTGTGTCTGTGTCTGTTTCTGTGTCTGTATCTGTGTCTGTGTGCTTATTATTGTCTGTGTCTGTGTCTGTGTCTGTGTCTGTGTCTGTGTCTGTGTCTGTGTCTGTGTCTGTGTCTTGTGTCTGTGTGTCTGTGTCTGTGTCTGTGTCTGTGTCTGTGTCTGTGTGTCTTGTGTCTGTGTCTGTGTCTGTGTGTGTCTGTGTGTCTGTGTCTGTGTCTGTGTCTGTGTCTGTGTCTGTGTCTGTGTCTGTGTCTGTGTCTGTGTCTGTGTCTGTGTCTGTGTCTGTGTCTGTGTCTGTGTCTGTGTCTGTGTCTGTGTCTGTGTCTGTGTCTGTGTCTGTGTCTGTGTATGTGTCTGTGTCTGTGTCTGTGTCTGTGTCTGTGTCTGTGTCTGTGTCTGGGTCTGTGTCTGTGTCTGTGTCTGTGTCTGTGTCTGTGTCTGTGTCTGTGTCTGTGTCTGTGTCTGTGTCTGTGTCTGTGTCTGTGTCTGTGTCTGTGTCTGTGTC